>CM021105.1:240066199-240283143 GCA_007115665.2 Sequoiadendron giganteum | reverse complement strand
CTACCTATTTGTCCCTCTATACCTATTTCTCTCTCCCTCCTTGCCTCCTCTCTCTCAATATCTCTACCTTCTTTCCCTCTCCACCTCTCTCTCTCTACCCTTAACCCTAAACCCTAAACACTTAAACCCTCTACCCTCTACTCTCCATCTCTCTCCCACTCCCTATCCCTCTCTCTCTCTCTCAATTCTCTCCCTGCTACCCCCTCTCCCTCTCTCAAGTCTCTCTCACTCACTCACTCACTCCTTCTATGTCTCTCCCCTCTACCCTTATCCCTCTACCCTTAACCCTTAAACCCTTAAACCCTCTACCCTCAACCCTTAAGCATCTACCCTTAACCCTCTACCCTCTATCTCTCTCCCACTCCCTCCCTCACTCTCTCTCTCAAGAATCTCCCTCCTACCACCTCTCCCTCTCTCAGGTCTCTCTCTCTCTCACTCACTCACTCACTCCCTATATCTCTCTCCCCTCTCCCCTAAACCCTAGAACCTTAACCCTTAAACCCTCTACCCTCTACCCTTAACAGTCTAACCTATATCTCTCTCCTACTTCATCCCTCACTCTCTCAAGACTCTCCCTCCATCTCTCCCTCCCTCCATCCCACCTTCTCTTCCCTAATCCTTCGACCCTTAAAACCTTGAACACTCAACCCTATACCCTAAACCTTCAACCCTCAACCCTAAAATCCTAAACCTCTAAACCCTCTACCCTCTAACCTCAACCCAATACCATCAACCCTAATCCCTCAACCCTTAAACCCTTAAACCCAATTAAACTCTCTACCCTAATCCCTAAACCCTTAACCCTTAAACCCTCATCCCTCAACCCTCTACCTTCAATCCTAAACCCTTAACCCTAAAACCTCAACCCCTATACCTTTTACCCTATATGTTGGACCTTGAACTCTAATCCATCAACCATCTACCCTCATCCTTAAAATCTTGACCCTCAAACCTTAAACCCTAAACCATTAAACCCTTAACCCTCAATCCTCAACCTTGAACCCTTAATCCCTTAATCTTCAACCCTTAAAACCTAAACCTTGAACCCTTATACCCTCTACCTTATACATTAGATCCTCAATACTAATCCTTCAACCATATACCCTTAAACCTATACCCTAAACCCTCTACCCTCAACCCTAAACCCTTAAATCTTCTACCCTTTACCCTCAACCCTCTACCCTCTACCCTCTACCCTCTAACCTCTACCCTCAACCCAATACCCTAAACCATCAATCCTATACCCTCAATTCTCAACCCTCGCATATCTCTATCCCTTTATCCTATTCTCTCCTCTCTATCTCACTTCTCCCTCCATCTCTCCCTCCATCCTTCCCTCCCTCTCTACCCTAATCCCTCAACCCTATGCCCTCAACCCTTAAACCCTTAAACAATCAACCCTCACCCCAATACCCTCTACCCTAAACCCAATACCCTCTACCATAAACCCTATACCCTCAACCCTTAAACCCTTAAACCCAAGTAAACTATATACCATAATCCCTCAATCCTCAACCCTTAATCCCTTGACCCTTAAACCCTCTACCCTATAAATTAAACCCTCAACCCTCAATTATCAACCCTTGACCCTTAATACCTCAACCCTAGGTAGGTAGGGGAACATAGGTGAGATACAGAGTGATGAAGGGAGAGGTAGGTAAAAAAAGGGATAGGGGAGATAAATATAGGTAGAGAGGGTAGGAGATGTAGAGAGAGGAGAGATAGAGAGAATTAGAGAGGGGATGGAGGGACAAGTAGGGAGGATATAGAGGTGTGTGTGTGTGTGTGTGTGTGTGTGAGAGAGAGAGAGAGAGAGAGAGAGAGAGAGAGAGAGAGGAGAGAGAGAGAGAGAGAGAGAGAGAGAGAGAGAGAGAGATAGAGAGAGAGAGAGAGAGGAGACATGATTGAGATATAGAGTGATGGAGAGAGAGAAGTGGGTAAAGAGAGGGAGAGGGGAGATAAAGATAAATATAGAGGGAAGGAGATGTAGAGAGAGATGATAGATAGAGAGAAGTGGAGAGTGGAGGGATGGTGGGAGAGGAAAGGGGATAGAGAGTGTGTGTGAGAGGGAGAGAGAGTGAGAGGAGAGAAAATAGAGTAGAGAGGGGGAAGGAGAGAGTAAGAGAGAAAGATGGGTGAGGGAGAGAGTGGTAGGTAGTGGAGTGAGAGGTAGGTAGAGAGGGAAGGAGAGAGGGATGGATAGGAGGGAGAGAGGGAAGGAGGGAGAGTGAGATGGAGAGAGTGGTGAGATAGAGAGTAGAGAGGTAAGGAGAGAATGAGAAATAGAGATAAAGAGAGAGAGGGAGGTTGGAGGGAGGGAGAGGTAGAAAGGGATAAGTGAGACATAGAGAGGGAATGAGGGAAAGTGGGATAGAGAGAGAATGGTGATTTAGAGAGGAGGGAGTGAGAGGGAAGGAGGGAAACTGGGAGAGAGGGAATGGTGATTTAGAGAGGAGGGGGTGATAGGTAGAGATAGAGATAATGGTGAGATAGAGAGGAGAGAGTGAGAGAGAAAGAGAGGGATGGAGAGACAGAGAGAGGTAGGTAGAGGAAGGGAGAGGAGAGATAGAGAGTAGAGAGGGAAAGAGGTAGGGAAGGAGGCATAAGTGAGATAGAGAGGGATGGAGAGAGAGAGTGATGGAGGGAGAGGTATGTATAGAGAGGGAAAGTGAGAGGAGAGATAAAGAGTACAGAGGGGAGGGATAGGTAGGGAGATAGAGGTGTGTGTGTGTGAGTGAGAGAGAGAATGGTGAGATAGATAAAAAGATTGATTGAGAGAGAAAGAGGGGGAGGGAGGGAGGGACAATAGTGAGAGAGATTGGGAGGAGAGACAAAAAGAAGTGGAGGGAGGGTGAGGTCAAGAGAGGGAGGGAGATGAGAGATAGAGAGAAGTAGAGAGGGAAGGATGGAGGGAGGGAGTGTTAGCGAGGGAGATAGAGGTTTGTGTGAGAGAGAGAGATAGAGAGAGTAGTGAGATAGAGAGGGGAGAGTGAGAAGGAGGGAGAGAGAATAATGAGATAGAGAGGAGAGAGTTAGAGAGAGTGGGGGAAGAGAGGAATAAAGAGTGAGAGAGAGATGTAGGTAGAGGGAGGGAGAGGAGAGATAGAGAGTAGAGAGGGAAAGTGGTAGGGAGGGATACATAAGTGAGATACAAAGTGATGGAGGGAGAGGTAGGTAAAGAGAGAGAGAGAGGGGAGGGGGCAGGCAGATGTAGGGAGGAGATAGAGGGGTGTGATAGAGAGAGAGGGGAGAGAGAGGAGAGAGAGAGAGCAAGAGAGAGAGAGAGGGAGTGGAGAGATAGAGAGTAGAGAGGAGAGAGAAAGTTGATACAATTTGCTGACTAGTAAAATTTGACCTCCTGATTACTGAAATTTGAATTGTTGATTATTGAAATTTGACTAAGTTTGAAATTTTTAAGATCTTCTAAAAACTAGAATTTGCATTATAATTCCTAGAGTTCTAAAACCACTCTCAAACATCCTGCCTATATACATGTAGTATAGCTTAAATTATAAGAAAGTAAATGTCCATATGTAAATGTAAACTTATACTTAAATGTTTATTTCATGTATATAGTTTCCTTGGAAGAGAAAGCGAAAATAAAAGAGTTTAGAAAAATGCATTCCAAACTTCATTGCAAAAAGAAAGAGAACTCACACTTGTTCACTGATTGCAAAATTCAAGCCATTTGGCGCTCACCAAATGGTAAAGCCATTTGGAGAGTGCCAAATTTGGCGCTCGCCAAATGGTAAAGCCATTTGGCGAGTGCCAATTTGGCGTTCGCCAAATGTGGCACTTTTCAAATTTGGTGAGCGTAATATGGCCTATTACGGGTTTTGTTTGCAATTTGGCATCAAAATTGTGTCATAGATTAGTGCACTTACCCATCTGCTCCCCATAGATCTAGGTTCTTGCTATGCCCACAGGGGGGCATACATCCCCAATCGGAGTCACTGATGGAAATTTTAAAATTTTGTCAAACTTTTTCCTAGTTTTGGGAATGTCTATTCATCTTTTGTGACTAGGGGTCTACTGATAGGGTTTAGGGTTTTGTTACCCATGTTAAAATTGGTTTTACCAAATAAACCCTTACGTTATAATTTTGTGTTGACCTATTATTAGGGGTTACCGGTATTTTAAGTCATTCGACTAAGCCTTGTCTGTCATGCTATTACCGGCCCCTTTCACCCGACTTGTCGGTTTTCTCTCCACGTTCGGGTTTTAATATTATTTTTCCTAAAATGGGTGGATTTTCCCAATGTTTAGAATTTGGCCTAAAATTTCATGCCTTCGAGGGCCTTTTCCCATTCTCCTATTCGGCCCCACTGTTATAAATAACTTTTCCATGTGCAGATTGGTGGGCCGTCAGATCAAGGGGTTTAAATCTAGATCGTTCCTTGGAGACCTCACAAGGTTTCTTGCTAGCGTCATTAAAGTGGTGCGAGGTATGTGAGATGTTGCCACCTATCACATACAGTGGGGTGGGGCTTGTCCCGATGCACCAATAGTGACAAATGGATGTCAAATCAATGGTGGCTATTTAATGATGGGGATTAATTATGACCATCCCTAGCTAGCCTCACATGATCGAATTAATCTTTTTTAAAGTGTCGCGAGGTGTGTGAGTTGGTGACACGTTGCCTGGCTCTGTGGTACAAGGTGGCTAGATGGGGCTTATTGCTGGTTTGTGTGTCTCTGACTGTGAGGTATGTGATTGGCTACCAGGTTTTCCAAGTGGTGATGTGGGTTTTTCAACGATCTTTGACTTGATCTGAGTTGTCCGACATGCCAGGTCATTATCACAATGACGGTCTAAATTAAAAAAATTTAATCCACCCATGTGTGGACTATTTGCGCTCTGTAAATTATATTCATTAATGGCGTAGTATTTTAGTGGATCTCATCCTAATTTCCATGCGTGCGAGCAGTATTCACCTGATAATCATGATGGGTTGTACGTTGTTTTCCATGAGCTTGGAAATATTCTGTGGTGGCAATGTCAGCCACTAATCGCTTATTTTCTCATAAATGTAATTGGAGAAATTAATGTTCCCTACACCGACTTGCTCAATAAATGCTTGCTAATTTCTCATTAGCATCATTGCATTTTTTGAGTTTATGTTCGTATGCAGGTGATTAGTTTTTTTTGCTGAGTCTGAACTAACGAATTGGATGGGTAAGTCGGTGGTTCCTATTTCCCTGGTACAAAGAAGTGTTAGGATGGGCACAAATATTTTGCAGTAGGAGGAGAAACAAACTGAATAGAGTACTATTCCTGGTGCTTTTGGGGCAATTGCTGAAAGGGTTGACAAGAGGTTTGGATGTTACGAGTCACCTATTGAGCTTTCTACAGGCTCTGATGGTGAAGGGTCTGAAACTGGTTCGGACTCACGTAATTACCTCGTGGCACTGATTGAGTTGGTGGGGGGGGATGAGGAGGTCCTCACAGCTTCTCCAATTATTGCGGTGGCACCGTGTATTGTTTCTGGGTCTAGTGTTGGTGCACACAAAGGTAAAGTAATGGTCTCGCTTCATACTAAAGCGAGGACCAAGAGCGGTCACCTGTATCGAGGCCATGTGGTTGCTCGTGGTGCAAGATGATGATGTGGTTGTTGGGGTTGTGCTTTTTTGTTTTTGATGTTCTTTCTACGGTTCGGGTCAGATGTGGATGTGTACGTGGGTGATGCGGTGGTTTTTGTTCTATTCGGCTGGTTACATGGGTGTAACCATTTTGATTCCTCTGTTTGAAGTATGGTTACATTTGATGATGAGGAATTTTGGAATATAGTTGAAATTTCATTTGGTTGGGATGAAATTCATTTTGAAATGAACAATTGAGCCTGATGCTTGTTGCTCTCCTGATCTATAAAGGAGATTTCAAGGCTCATTGTTACGATTGGATTTTTTGAGTCCTAAAGTTTAGATGGTGTACAGTTAGGAATATATTGTAGTATCTGGAAGGTTGTAGCTAGGAAGTCATTCTAGGTTGGGCATGTGCATAAGATAAGCATACTATGTTTTTTGTAATTACTGATATTGAAAGAAATCTTAAAAATTAATACAATTGCTCTTCTATGTACGTATGATAGATTGTGAATGCATTTATCAATGGTTGCTTCATTCATCTTCAATGGTATATTTGAATATGATTCATTTTCCTGCTTTAACTTTATGAGTTAATCAAATGCTTGAAAAGGAGTTGCAGGTATGTGGTAATGTGCTTAGGATTTGCTAAGGAGTATTGTTTTGAATACTGTAAAATCTTATAGTGTAAGGCATTATAATGATATTTCAATGATATCAGGGTTATGCTTTATGTGACTTCTGCCCAGTTGAATGAGGCACTGGCTAGTTCATTCAAGATCCTTTTTAAAAGTACAAAATGATAGCCCTAAATGTGAAGGTTCAAAGTCTAAAAATTTTTAAAAATCAAATTCTATCTCTCTTGAGATGCAAATCTCACATTAAATCTGCTTTCCTAGCTCTAGATAGTTATTCTTATTCTATGGTTTGCTATAACCCTGGTAGATGTTATCTAGTTGCATTGATAGGAATGTATCTATGTATAGAAGTTTTCTTAAGGCATGAAGCATTTTTATGAACACATATAGGAACACCCCCCTTGGTTTCACAGAGCCAAAAGTTTAGGAGATCTTAGTCTTTGACTGAATCTTTTCAGTTGGCCATTAACTTCATGAATTCTTGAATATAGAGGTTGGCAACCTCTTAGAGAATTATGAAGCCTGATTGGGAAAATTAAAACACCAACACCACCTAGTAAGAGGTTTGATTAATTAACCATAATCAACCATGAGGTATGTAAACTATCAAGAGAAAGAGTCAAACCCCTTCCCTACAAAGTTTCCAATATTTTTTGTTACATCTCATCTACCCAATTATAGATAATATGTGTACATGTTTAAGAGTTGTTTTATAACTTTATACATAGTCACAACCCTACCACTTTGCATAATAGTAAAATATATTATCCTTCTCCTTTTTTATTATATTTTTTTGGATAGTTCTTTTTCAAGAAATTTATAGTTAGTTCCTATTTTAAATATGTGATAGATGCTACTCATTCCATTTTTCTTCTATTTTGAAAGTTTCCATTAAATTTCTCATTCCATTGATAATTGAAGAATGAACTATATATTGTACCTAGTTTGGTATCTTTTTAATTGTTTAAAAACATATTTAATTTTTTTATTGATTTCTTATTTTTCTTTGACATTTATCCACTTATTAGTTCACAGTCAAATAAAAGTGGGAGATAAATATTATGGTGAGAATTGAATATCCATTTCCTTTTCCCTTATGCCTTGGTTCCATTATATGCAAAATATATTTTATAGAATAACAAATCTATAAGTATCATATTCCTGTTTTAATTCATCTCACGAAATCATCATAGTCCAATCCCATTATCAATCACACCAAAATAGTAATATTGATCCTAATATCAATATTCATCATTCTTTAATTATATTTGTGCAAGTGTAGACTTGACCTAGGTTGTTTTTAAAATCAAAGATCTAAATCTATTTAAAAATAAAGTAAAATTCAAATTATATTTGGTTAACTCCCTTCCACTACCCATTATGAGATGACCTTGCACACATTTTATATTGAATTGTGTACTATGTTGTTGTATTTAAATAAATTCACTTATAAATTTTTAAAATTATCAAAGACAATCATGAGGACATGCTAGGGTTATTAAAATAATTTCCATATAGAGTAATTATGAAAGCATCATAGTAAGAAATTTAGATCACAACATCAAAATACATCATCATAGGTTTATTGAAGCTTTTTTCCATCCTTTATTCTTGTTCCAAAATTATAGAATCAATCTAGATAGGGCTATTTTTGAGGAGAATATGATCTTTATAATTTAGTAAATTTCCTAAAGGTGCTTGTAAACACCACCTATTCCTTTCCAAATTCATTTATTAGAAGATTAAGGTGAGAAAATTTCAACAATTACAATTTTTTAAGTCATTCCTATAATTATAGGTTGAAATGCATTCACACGTTAAATTTTGATTCTATGACACACTCAATTATGATTCTATGACACGCTCAATTATGATTCTATGATGATTATTTTTGTAGATGTACATTTAAACAAAAATAAAATACAATCAATTTGTAGAATCAATAGATAATCATCTAAACAAGCCCTAAAACTTTAGTTAACAAACTAATTCCTTACATTTTCATTATCATATTCCTATCTTCAAAAATCAAACTAAATTTCACACTTAATTTTAATATTTAATTCATATATCTAAATAAAATATTATAATAATACTTTAATTATTTAATTACCCTAAATTTATTTGTGATAGTATAATTTTTTCCTTACAATCAATTTTTTAATTAAATAGATTAAAATATACAATTGTACATTATTTTAATATTTTCTCTTTTTTCATCAATAATTCTTTTGAATATTTTGATTTATATATATATTCAAGTTTTATCAATTGACCTTTTAATTTTAATATTGAATAGATTATTTTATTAATTTTATAAATTGTGAACATTTTGTTATTTAAAATATTTTTGAGAGATGTAATGATTTAAGAAAAAAGGTTGAGACATAATAAAAAAAATATGAAATGAAGAGGAAGATTTTTTCTTTACTTTTAAAAGTGAAGTTATAATATGTGATTTACTATTCTCTATTTGAAATTTAAAAAAATTAATTATTAAGAACATTAAAAAGGATGATTGTTTCTTGATTACTACATTTAAGCAATGAAATTATAACATACAATTTGTCATTACCTATTTACAATTTAAACTAATTAATTATAAAGAATTTTAAAAGGAAAGATTATGTCTTTATTACTAAAGTTAAACAATTAAGTTATATTTCTTCTTTACTTTGAAAAGTACAGTTATAACATGTAATTACTATTCTTTATTTGAAATTTAAACAAATTAATTATAGAGTGTCAAAAAAAAAAAGATTGATTCTACATTATTAAATTTAAATAGTGAAGTTATAACATGTAATTAGTATTCTTTATTTGAAATTTGAACTAATTAATTATAAAGAACATGAAAAGCTGAAGATCTAAATAGTTAAGTTATATATTTTCTCTACTTTTGAAGTGAAGTGAAATTATAACATATAATTTAATATTCTTTATTTAAAATTTAAATGAAAAAAATTATTGCTCCTTCATAACTAAATTTAATTTGTTTAAAACATTGATTGTTTCAAATAAAAAACAACATGCCAACTATTTAAATTAGTTTTCATTTACTAACAGCTTTATATTTAATCAATTTTAAAAATTATCCAATAAATTATGAAAGCTTTCAAAATCTTTGGCTTTCAAAATCTTGATATAAAAGAGGATAAGATGTTGAAAAGTTTGTTGTTATATAGAAAACCTTTTCCATGGCAGTGTGTAATAAAGTCTTAAAGTGCAGAATGAATATAAAGAGCTTTAACAACGTGGGATCTTGTGCATCAACAAGGCAGCTCTGAAAAGTGTTAAGCATTGCTTAAGATTTCTTTTACTTGTCTTTCTTCTTTTAATAATTACTCAAGTCAGTCACTGTTTGGAATCTGGCTCGGGCAAGACAACAGCATGCTTTTCTACTTCTACTATACTTTATAAAGAATCCCTCTGAGGTTTTGTATTTTATAAGCTGATGGAAAGAGCATGAAAAGCATAAAAAGGGAGAGATAATTAGGGACCCACTTGAATTAGATTACAGAATGTATTGGGGCTTCCAAAGCACTGAACTGGGAACATATTTGGAAGGAGGAGGCAAAGAGTTATGATACACTGTTTTCTAAAAGTTCCATAGCCTTGGCATGCATCTCTGAGAGAAAAAGTGAGAAAGAATGAGAAAAAAAGTGAGAGACTATCAGAAGTGGTGGGCTTTCAGGGTGAAATGGAATTGGGTGTTGGCGTGGAGGGCGGTCGGCCACCTTTTTATAAGGGGATTAAGTGAGAATGGAAAT
The DNA here is from genome assembly GCA_007115665.2 of Sequoiadendron giganteum. Classification (NCBI taxonomy): domain Eukaryota; kingdom Viridiplantae; phylum Streptophyta; class Pinopsida; order Cupressales; family Cupressaceae; genus Sequoiadendron; species Sequoiadendron giganteum. The sequence continues at coordinate 240,273,152 of CM021105.1, read as the reverse complement.
GTTCACGCGTGGGGTTGGTAGAATGATGAAGCTCTCCGACAAGACAAATGAGACAGTTACTCTCTCAACCATTAATTTTTCCTCCTCTTTCACCAGAAAGGACATGTTTTTCCATCCTTTTCAAGCATTTCAAAGCGGGATCCCAAGGCCTCCTTTCCATGCGTATACAATAAACAATCTCTCTTAATTAAATCATTCATTATAATCTATCGACCCTCCTCATCATATCGACCACCTCCTCTAACATCATTTGGATTCCCCAATCTCCGCTTTAAAATGTCGTTATGCTTCGTCCTTCTCTTCATCTCTTGTGTTTTCCCAAATCCAGATGTTAAAGTTCGTTATTTTGAGAGTGGAGAAGTTCGGATCATTTCATTTCTTGTAAACGCATAATCACTTGCCGCCTTCTTTGATTGATTGATTCAATTGGGTAATGTGTAAATAGAATTTTGGGTTGTTTAAGTATGAATTAGCCGCCTTCCTTGATTGATGGATTAGATCATTTGGGTATTGTTATAAATAAATTTTTGGGTTGTTCAAGTGTGCATAGATCACTTCGTTTCTAGAAAACCTATCACCACGTCCTTCCTTTGATTGATGGATTCACTTGGGTATTGTCCTAAATAGAATTTTAGGTTATTTTAGTGTGTATTAGATCACTTCATTTTTAGTAAACCTATCTATCACTTCCCTTCTCCTTTGATTGATTGACTTGGGTAATGTTGTAAATAAAAATTTGGGTTGCTTGAGTTTGTGTTAGGTCTTCAGACTGCAAGTAATGGGGTCGTAGTGGTAATGTTATTCTATTGTGGGATGACCTGATCAAATGGAAGAAGATTGGAGATATGGGCAATGGCGAGAACGGCGCTGATAAAATCATGTCGGCTGCAAGAAGATCAACAAAGGTTTTTCACATATATATTGACTGGTGAAAGGGATATTGGGACGGTTCAATCCGAGAACATGATTACAGAACGGTTGTAATGTGATCTCTGATTGAGCCGCGCCAATATCACTTGTATATTATCACAGCAATCAGGTACGCCCATTCTTATAACTTGCTTCTCGTCCAAGACCTTGCTTAACACTTTGGTAGCACTGTAATAACTGGAAGGAAAACAAAATGTACTAATTTCAACACTTACTAGAGAATAATCTGTCTATATTTTGATTGATAAGTGAAACCATTGTTGAACCAGATGTATAGAAATATTTTTTAGACATTGCCATTTATTTTGCTGGTAGATTATATTCTCGTACTATGTTGAAACCTAAAATTTAGAGTTCTCTGGTATGAATTTGATTTCGGTTCTTCATCTTTCTTTCTTTTCTAATTACAGGATCCATAGAATTGAGAATGCATCTCTTCCAACCATGTATAGAAAGTAACTGGTGTTGTGATACCCATTGTAGGAGTACAATTAAGACAACATAGTTTTACAATATGAGTATCAAGTATATGAGCGATACCCATTATAGGAGTATAATTAAGACGACGTATGAGATGGGTTCTAGAATATGAGCGTATCAAAGTATATGAGTGATTAAATATTTTGCCCTAAACAGCCAATACGTTGTCATACCCACTGTAGGAGTACAGTTAAGACAACATAGGAGTTGGGTTTTAGAATGAGTGTATATAAGTATATGAGTGAATAAGTATGTTGCCCTAAACAGTCAGTACGTTGTGATACCCACTGTAGTAGTACAGTTGAGACAACATAGGAGTTGGGTTTTAGAATATGAGTGTATCGAAGTATATGAGTGAATTAGTATGTTGCTCTAAACAATCAGTGTATTGTGATCAATATATCGACCGTTTAGGTGAAAAACTTGAGTTCAAATGTCTGGATAAATGAGAAAATCTCCCTGTTTTTATACACCAGTTTCTTTCTGCAATCCGACTGACTTGCTTAAGCGACTCATCTACCTCTTTGCACATATACTGTATTGTTCACATCTAAATTAGGATTACATTTCCTGCTTGCCAATCGGGCTAACAATTGCTATTGCTTATTTGAACTGCAATTCAATAGTTGGTAAAGGTTAACCATTTCTATTGCTTGTTTTGAACTGGAACTCAACAGTTGATAAGCTGTATCGTGGTTGTTAAGTTCAGCGGTACGATAGATATGATGTGATTAGAACTTTCTTGTGAGCTATAAGTGCGAATTTGAAGTTAGTCCTCGATGAATTTTTATTCCATCTACTTTTTTCTCAATGGCATAATTAACGGCTGAATTGCATTGCAGCATTGCTCTCACAAAAGTATTGTCAAACTACCTTTTGCGAAGTTGGTCCCATTTTGCACATATTCTCACTGTTTTCCTTTTCTACTTTGTAGAAACAGGTTTCCAAAGCAACATGGTTTCTCACCGTCATATGCGGTCATATATGGGCTACTTTAGACTTGCAGTCATTCTCTTGGCTAGTCAGGTTCCATGCACTTAATTGAAATAGATTTCCAATTATATTATAAATTGATGCTGTAATGCAAGATTAATTAAGTATATTACTAGAAATTGATGCTGCAATGCAGTATTAATGCAAAAACAAATTGAATAGCCAAGGGTTTAGAACAAAAGAGTTGGCCCCATGGTTCAATCCAAAAACACAATTATAGTAATTTGATCTTAGATTATGATGGCAGTTGGTAATTTCGGTTAGACTTAAATAATACACTTTAAGTTTTGATCTGTTTTGGTAGTTCATCTGAAATTACACTAGTTTTTTCAATAAGACTCAACTAGTAATGTGATTTCAGATGAACCATCTAAACAAGTCAAAACTTAGAATGTGCTATTTAAATCAAAATGATATTGTCAACCTCCAATTTTCTAATCAAACATATTAAATGTACTAAAAACATTAAAACTGAGGACTGATGTTGATAAAAAGGTTTAAATCAGAATTCTCCAAAACCTCAAATAACAAACAATATCTCGGTTGCTTACGTTTGAACAGTGTCCATTGTGCTCCTATCTCTTGTACAAATGAATCTTTCTATTAGTAAGGCTCCTCGTTCTTCTCTTTGTTTCAGAGAATACTGATCTATGCTAAGATTATGTTTTCTTTCAGGCTGCAGAGTTTTTAAGATACTGTACTTTCTTAGGCTTTCTTGCTCTTCTATTCTTTTCATGTTTAGGAGTTACTGTTTTAGGTTATGGTAAACAAAAATAATATGCTTACTTACCCCATAGATTTTTCTTTCAACTCAGATATAGCAAATCATATCAAAGTTCTTAGCTTATTGCTTTTCCATCCTGGAATGATTAATGAGCGACTCAGTAGTTATTAAATTGGATTCCAGCATTGACATCAGAGATCACCAAAGGTATGTCAAAAGATCTTTCAAAAAGGTAAAACTTTAAGTGGCTTGCTTACTTAATCCTGATCTACGGGTGCCTTTATTTGCACATGTAAGTCTCTCTTGAAATTGGTGGCATAAAAGAGTTGTACCAATTAGCACTTTGGATGACAATATAATATATCTTTTGTACAGTTCACTCCACCATTTATCTCCTTGTATTCCAATTATGAAAAAATTGTATTGTTTTTCTCATGTGAGTTTTCTCCCTTTTTTGGGGGTGCATTAATCAATTATTTTTCAAAGTTGAGTTTAATGTATGTTAATAGTGAATGCTTGCGCCAAAACTCACTTTTGGTTTTGGGATATTGAATATTATTTAAAAATAATTTAATAAGTATTTTATATTTAGTTTTAAATTATTTAATTTGTATATAATTTTAAGAAAATAAAATAAATGTTACAATAATTTAGATATTTTAATCTTATAAATTTTATTATAGTAAATCAATAGTATGATAAATCAATCAATTAAATTTTAAATTAATCAAATGATTAATAAGATTAGAATGTGTAATTGTAAATTGAAATGAAAGAAGAAGATATTGCTCAGTTATTTCGAATATATTTTAATGATTTTAATATTTGAAATAACTAATGAGTTGTTATAATAGTAATTAGATTCTAATCTGATGTTCAATTTAATGTTGTATAGATTACATATATTGACCAAACAACATACTTCTAATCGTAGGATGAAATCATGCTTACAATTTGTCCCACCAATAAGATTGTGTCCTATAGGGACTATCTCATCCTCTAACACTACGGGCCTCTAAACCCTAGCTCTCTATAAATTGCATATTTTTTCTACATAAAATGTGGCATTTAAAGTGCATTTGAGGATTTTCTATAAGTGGACTAAATTATGAAACATCCTTTGTTGTGATTCCAACCCTATTGCTAATTTTATAAGATCGAAGACACAAAGATCATGTTGTATGGAATTCCTAGATGGCATAATATCTATCAAGGACTATGCAAACCTAAATTTAATTTTTGATAATTCCTTCTAGAAATTATTTTAATGATGTGTCATGAATTTCATCAATGATTACTCATGACCCCTCTAGATTGTCTTTAAATATAAGTTTGTGAGCACTCAATTTTATTTTTTTGACACATACTAACTAATAACCATCAATTTCTAGAAATACCAACTTTAATAGGGGCTAATTTAAATTTTGAAATGGAGGATGAGGTTACATGTGTGGTTTTATCTAGGGGACATAATAGCATCCCCAATTTGATTCATTGGAGAAATCTCTAATGAATCAAACCCAAACAAGTATATTGATAGAATAATGGCATCAAGGTAACAAAATACTAGACAATGGCTAGATTATGCATATAAATTAACATGGATTAAGCATTAGCGAAAAGGTATTACAATGAAGATAAAAGTTTGAAATGAGAAGGTAAAAGGGAGATTCATGCAATTTACTCCTTTAGATTTCTCCCTCAATTCGGCATAAATTTGAACTACATGATCACACATTCTAAAGTAAAGATGAAACTCATTGTTATAGAAAAAGGATTCATAGAAATATAATTAGATGATCTCACTTTATTTATTTGTGTTCTTGGTAGAATTAAGTTTTATTTATAAATAAATAAATGAAATATCTACAACTATGTTCAAATGATTCAATGTAAGAAGTATATGCATTTCATATATAAACTCTCATTGTATTCTATGCAAACAATAAGAATGGAGTTAGCTACAAATCAATTCCATTTATTCCATATTTGATCCCCTCTTTTAAATCTAAAAAAAATGGGAAGATCATAAGAGAAAGATAAAATTTATAAGAGATCTTATGGGTTAGGGTTTTCTTAAGATACCCTAGATCTAAGGGTTGTGATGAACTTTATCTAATGGTAAAAAATGAGTGCACTATTTACTGATTACAAGTAATGATTACTTTAATTAAACTTTCTTAATCAACAAAATTATCCATGGTGGGGAATAATACAACTAGGACCCATGAATTTAAGTTGTAACTAAAAAGTCACTTCTATAATATCTAAGTATGAACTTGGCAACTTTATAAACTAAAAAAAGTAAATCTATGAGATATTTAAATAAGAGCTTTTACTTTGTAAAGTTGAATTCAAGTAATAAGTTATGGATTATAGGAAATTTCAATGATAAATTTAAGAAACACCCTAAAAAGAGATATTAAATCTTGGAAAATATTTCATTGTTTTAGGAGAAAATATTAATTTTTATTAGCAAATCTTTCCTCTTTTTGTAAAAAATATTGATTTTATTATCCTTTTTTACATCACTAAAATTGTATAGAAAATTTTGGTGAATCTTGAAAAATAATAGGAACATACATTATTTATGATGGTGAATCTATCCAATCTAAAAATATTTTTCATGGAAAAGTAGGGGCCCAAGGGTGGAAATTATTGATGGTTTGAAGAGGTAGACTACAATATTTACTTTTCATCATTTTTTTAAAATATAATATAATGGCCCTCATTGTATTCTACAAGGTTAAATGCACCCATAATCTATAACTCTCATGGGGCTCGAAATTTCTTTTAGATCATTGATCTAATGACCCTTGTTGTACTCTGTAAGGTAAAATTTACCCACAATCTATAATGCTCATGAGACCCAAAATTGTGGGGCCCATGAGCCTTATAGATCATGGGTACATTTTACCTCATGGAATACAACAAGGGCCATTAGATTATATTATAAATCAATGGTGGAAACTAAATATTAGAAATATGGTCCTAAAACAACTAATAATTATGATATACTATTGGCGAATTAATATAGATTTCTACTATAATTTATAAAATTTAAGTGAATATGATCTAATCATGTATCAAATATTGTGGTAATTTTTTTTTATAAAATAAATTATTTGGTGATTTAAATAAGACTACAATAAATTTTTGTAGAAATGTGGCGATTCAAGTCATGTTGTAGCTTGAACTATTAGCCAATTTTGGATTAAATTTCAACTATTAGCCAATTGGTTAGTATTAGTCACTAAAAAAATCACTAGGGAATTTAATTGTTGTGATTGAAACCCAATGATAATAAACCCCTGTGATCTTAAGGTATTAAATATTCATTAAAATTGTATAAATTAATCCTACCAAGAGTAACCAAGTGTAAAAGGTTTATATAAACTATATAGACATAAAAATGGTCTAGAGCACAAATTAAATAAATACTAGTTATTTAATTAATGAATCTTAATTCTTCTACAGTTTATATAAATAAATTGATAAATTTATTTGTATAGTTCACCTCTTTATTCTTCTATTCAAAAATCATTTTCTTTCTTGAATTAATTAAATACACAAATTTAAAGAATTTGTTATTTGATTAATTCCCTTCCTTAATTAAATTTGAATTTTTAATTCAAATTTGTCACATTTCTCCATATTTCTCTAACTACCTCCAACTCATCCTCCACATCATCACATGTGACATGATTTCCTTTATTTCTAATTTTCAAATGAGAATTTTCCTCTAACCTCCTAACCTCCTTGGAGACACATGACTCCTCTTTCTAATTGATTCTCTTTGACACTTGGAAGATTTTCGCTTCCAAATGGAGCAGCCTCCATGAATTCCTCCAACTTCTTTGTGCTCCATTGTTGATGTCCTAGGATCATGATCTCAACCATTCATCTTTGCCACCTCATCCAAAGCTTGAAAGAAACTATAAATAGGAGACCATTCTACAACTTTTCAACAAAGATTTGATCATAAACTTATGCTATTAGAATTATCTTAGCAATTGAGATAATTTTAGAGTTGTATAGCATTTAGCATTGTTATCATGGCAAATTTACTTTGTATCATTTTCGTATAGCATTAGTTTTTATTATGTTTATCATAGGATTGCATTTAGATTTGTATTACATCAATAACAATAATCTTAGCCTCATTTACATAGCAGCAATTTCATATCTCATTCAACATTCATATCAAAAATACAAAAAAATAGGTTAATGTACGCATGTAGCTTTTCATTTCATAAATCTTCTCATTTCTTAGGTTTTCATCTTGTAAATTCATGTGCAACATACAAATCTAAGAGCATGAATTTGAGGATCCTTAAGATTAGAGAGCAATGAGATAATTTGAAAGGATAGTTATGACATTTTAGTTTGTTATTTCAATTCCTTTTATGTAAGACGTTTCATTGGTGTGTGTTGAATTTGATATTGTTAATTCTCCATTTTTATACCACACATATATTGGCACCCACCATGGGGCCTAGCCCCTACTTTTAATATTTTTCTAGAAAGTTGTGTTTTACAAGTTCGGATGTATAAAGTTCAGGCACAACTGTGAGTTTTGTTAGTGCATATGAAGCATTCTATGGCACATACGAGCTCTTTTTTGGTGCATCTATGGAATCGTGCAATGCATCCATGCCATATGTTGGTGCATGCAGGGAGTTTTATGGCACATTCATAGTTTCTTTTAGCACATCCATAGACTATTCTGGTGCATTCATAGTATCTTTTAGTGCATTTGTGTGATAGTTTAGTGCATCTATTTGTTGTTATGGTGCATCTATTTTATTTTCCAAAAAGTTACAAGTCTGAGAACTAATCTGTATCAATCTGTTTTGTAGGTATTTTACATGCTATTAGAGGCTCTACTGAAACCATAAGAATGCTTTCAAAAATCAATAATCTAAAACTACTAAGGATTTATTTGCAAGGGTTGGAGTTTATTTTTATTTTCTTTTGATTAAGTTAGGAACATAGCTTAATTAGAAGGATAATTGAACACCATGTCTGTTGTGTTTATGGAGTGGTAGGCATGTACACTCTCCCCTTAACTGGGTGATCAGAAAGCCAGAACCATTAGTTTTATTGCATTTTATTCTTAGAGGGCCTACCTAGTGGGAAAAAGCAATCACCCCAGCGAACGACCCAACTGATAACATGCTAAGGCCAAGAAACTTCCTATCAGTATATAAGTGTGGGTACTTGAGGAAAGTTCAAGTATCACGAGGATTGTTCTAAAAAGAAGGGAAACAATGGTCTCTTGCCATATGGATGATCCCTCATGAACTAAATGCCTATACTAGAACCCTTTGTTTTAGTAAGCCAAAAATTCCTTTTCTATTTACTAGTGCAAGAACGGTCGTTTTGAAGTCATCCCATATTCTTGTGGCTTTTATGTAGAGATGAAAAGTTTGTCATGGGAGATTCATGAGAACTGAGGCTTGGCTGACCTGAGAAGTGAGTGCCATGGAGGGGAGCCAATGTGGTCAAGCTTCTAATCATCTGCTAAAAGTAAGCACAACTAGAGTAATCCAAGTGGGAATCCAGTAAATATTGTCTTACACAGTGATTGTACTTGTTTGATGTGTCTTACATATGTATTTTCAAACCAACATCCAAAAAAATATCACATAAATAAATTGCCAACCACTGAATCAAAAGAATATCTAATCAAAACAATCAGATCCTCTACCAAAAAACTAGAAAAATCAATCAGCCTGTCAAAAAACCAGAGAGCTTTTTCCCATGTAGCACATCCATTTGTTGTCATGGTGCATACCTTCCATTTTCTAGCCTATCCATAGCCTATTCTGGCACATACCTTCCATTTTCTAGTGGATCCATAGCCTGTTCTGGTGCATACCTTCCATTTTCTAGCGCATCCATTTATTTATCTAACACATACATACCCTATTTTTGGCATCTCTGTCATCCTGAGGCACATACATTTACTGTTTTGGCGCATCCCTCCAATACTTTAGCGCATCTGTGCCATATTTTAGAGCATTTGTGCCATCTTTTAGCACATCCATGCAATCTTTTAGAGCATCTGTGCAATCTTTTAGCACATTTGTGCCATTTTTTAGCGCATCTGTACCATATTTTTGCACATCCATGCAATATTTTAGAGCATCTGTGCAATATTTTAGAGCATCCGTGCAATCTTTTAGAGCATCTTTACAATATTTTAGAGCATTCGGGCCCTATTTTGGAGGATTTGTCAGAAAATTGAAACCAGATTTAGGGATTCTTTTCTCAGCATAGATCATTCCTCATTCAACCATCACTTTAACTAAACTTGGATCAAAACATCTAAAAGTTCCTAATCATCAAACCTATCTCTGATTATTAGCTAAATTTCATCATCAAGATTTGTCATCCTTCATCATGAAACAATATTGTATAATCAGATCCCACCTTAGTCTCACTAATAGAATTCATCATTCTATTCGACTTGGGTATATCCTTGGCACTCCTAAACAAAGATCAAAGTATAGTTTTATCACTTGAAATGGAAACTCAAACTACCATGGCAGAAGCAGAAGAAAATCCCTTTCAAAGATTCCACCAAACTAAAAATGATGAAATAATGGATGAGGACATCTTACAATCTCAACAAGACCTTAATTTGACAAGTTCATGGAGAAAATTTTAGAAAAGGATGGAGAAAAATACCTTTTGATGTTGGCCAATCAAGGTGTCAAACTACCAACTGATTTTGATGTCAACCAATTAAAATAAATTCCCAAGAGACTAAAGGATAACTCACAAAACACATATCCAATGGATGCTTTGACCCAACAAATGCAAAATCTCCAACAACAAATCCAAGACATGCAAAGGGAAACAATGAAGAGATTTTTTTGCAAGATATCTATCCTTATCCCTTTGACAAAAACATGAACATGATATCTTCTCCACCAAAAAAAACATCATCCAAGTTCAATGTTTCTAAATTCTTGCAAAGGTTAAATGAGCCCAAATCTAATCCATCAAACACAAATAATATTGAACAATCCTATCATGTCATGCACCTATCTTCATCTCCCACAAGCCAAAATAAACCTCATGATTCTTCCACTCAATTTAATGATTTCGTCAAACCACCTTCTCCTATCATACCCTCTACGTCCAATGATTCACATCAAGATCAAATTATTCTTTCCACTCCATCCAATGATACGAAAATTCCAGAAGCCCTTTCAATCTTTGACCAAGATCCCACCTCTCAAAAATCTTATGATGATCCCCTCATTTCATTATTCACCCACGATGATCCCCTTTCATCTCAAGAGGAAAGTATCATTCCAAGTCCTTCTTCCACCTCATCTAATGAATCCATACCCTCTTATGATTCCATTGCATCCTAGGAGCATGGCAATTCTTCCTTCCTACCCAATGATGCCCTACCATCTCATGATCAAGATATGCCTTTCACACCACTTCATGATGATTCCATGCTTAACTCATCTCTTACACCTCATGATCCTTCTTCAAGTCAAGATCAAAGTACCTCATCATCTCCATGTCAAGAGCCTATCACCCCTATTCAAACTATCCATGAACCCCATACCTATAAATTGGGATCTTCCACCTTTATCCATTCCAGATTACTTCCAACACCTATCCTTTCATCCATATCATATCCTCCCCAAAATGGACTCACATCTTGTTTCATAAATAATACATATCCCATTGGTAAATGAATGTGTCAAAATATGAACTACAAAGGAAAAGGAATAGGCCTTCATGAACAAGGTATCCTAGAATCCCTTCCTTCCAAAGAAAATCTATATTCTCATGGCCTTGTCTATACACCTCATGCTCAACCTAAGTATCCTAGTCAATCAAACCTTCCATCTATCCTAGGTCCTTATCTTAGTCCATCAGACCTTCCATCTATCCTTTGTCCTTATCATCCAAACCTTAGTTCATCAACCCCTCCATCCATATTAGGGTCCCACACCCCTCCGTCTCCTTTTCACCAAGAACAACAAAGGAACACATCCTTGATGCCCTTTCAAAATTCTACCTACATTAACTCAGCCATAATACCTCCATATCATTCATCTCAATTTGCTTCTCCCATTGCTTTTGGAAGCAATTTGGGTGCCAAATGTCAAAATCTTCAATATCAAAATCCACATGTATCAAAGGATCAACATGTCTCCTCGAAGAGTCATGCAAAAATAAAAGAAAATTTGATCCAAAATCAAATTCAAAAATTGAAAAGGCCACAAAGGCCCATAAATCAAAGTCAAAAATTCAAAAGGCCCATAAAGAAAAAATCAAATTAAAAAACTATGTGGATTCCTAAAATTCTCATAGAAGTAATAAAATCTAAATTGGCATCCAAATTTGCTAATCCAAAAGCTTCCTCCAATCTTCCATCTGAAAACCTATCACCTTCCAAACCCATTTTTCCTCCATCACTCCACCACCCTTCAAGGTGTGTGCCAATTTTGATCTTGCCATCATTTCCATCTATCAATCAACAAGCCTTCCAACCTCCTATACATTATTCAACATCCATCCCCCATTATCCTCCTTTAATCCAAAGTTTCGCATAATTCCTTAGCTTCTTCTATCATGCAAACATTTATGAGTCTAATTCCCATGTCCATGGTTTATTAGAACACACATTCAAGGGATATTAGTCGTGAAACTTGATGTTAAGCCATTCCTCCATCGCCCTATCATGCATATATTATCTTCCATATTTATCTCCCTATCCATATCCTATCTTCCATATTCCTCTTGTACTCTACACTTGGGGGCAAGTTTCATCCATCTTATCATTCATGGTCATTAACCTCTCCATGTTAATTTCCTTACATTTTCACCTTTGATCTTGATAAGGTTAAGGATCTTCTTGAACATCATGCATCTTATCCCGTGCGTTTTATCCAAACCTTCCATACCATATCCTCCACCAGGAATCTTATCCTATATTGTGGGGCATCTTGTTTCTTCAATTGGTCATCTCATTCCATCTTAAATGTCCTAGAAAAATCCAAAAAAAGTAAAAAAGTTGAAAATCCAAAAAAATCAAAACATTTCCAAAAATCCAAAAAAATCAAAACATTTTCCAAAAATCCAAAACAAAATCAATAAATCATATGCTTTCATAATAATTGGTTGTTTTCCATAGGGGGAAAAATCCTAAACTCACTGGGGGCAATCAACTTTGAGCTTAAAACAATAGACAAACAACAATAAGACAACATAGCAAACACAAAAATCAAACAAAAACCCAACATTGAACATCCATCATAAATTTTAAACATCGACTATCCCAATCAACATTAGAAAAAAAAAATCTAGTCTCACTGGATGATCATCTTTTGAATCATGGTTGGATCACTTTTAGCATGTATGTTCAATTGTTATATCTTGATTGCTGTTATCATTTCTTTGGAGTACCTCGATGATGTCCTAAACTAGAAGGGCTAGGAAGGAGAATGATATTTTCTTTGTCTGTTGTCTGTGAGTCAATCATTACTACAATGAAAATTGTCGTGGGACATGCTCTACAAAGTATTATTGATGACATTTTGAATTTTCATGGGAAAATGATTAACTGTTGTCTATTTACACGAGTGATGCTCAGGTCATCTCAGTCCAAGGATACCTAGATGCTTTTGTTATCTTGTACTATCAAATCTCAATGGAAGTTGTAAGAAAGTTGTACTCAATTCATCATGGTCTAATTATACCATCAGTGTTTGTACTAACTTTCAACATTTTAAAATGATGAATGATGATACCAAGCACAATGAATCGGATGACAACCTTGAATATTAGATTTGCATGGTTAAGATAGATTACATCCATATTAGTTTTTTCATGAGCATTATCATATCAATCACATCTCATCTACAAAATAAAATCCATCTCATGCATCATAATGCATCATCCATAAAGCAATAAAATTAATCCATCCAATCATTTCTTCCAATCTCATATGATCAATTTCATCACCTCAATCCAATCATCTTCATATTCATAAAATCAATCATCTTCATCAAATCCATTCAATTCATCCATCAAATCCTCTTCTATCATTTCGAGCAATAATCCAAATACAATTCAATCCTTAATCCATATCAATCTAGTCAATCAATCTTGTGAAATGATCTAATCACATCAATGGTCCTATCCTAATCTTGTTATAAACCCAATCAATCAGCCAATCAATCAAACATCATTGAGCCTCACCTATCATGAGGTCAATCATCATCTATCTTATCATTGATCCTCACCTATCATGAGGTCAATCATCATCAATCCTATCATTGATCCTCACCTATAATGAGGTCAATCATCATAAATCCTATCATTGATCCTCACCTATCATGAGGTCAATCATCAAATATCATCAATCAATCAATCAATCAGCGGTTTACATCTTGACAGGGGCAACACCGTGTTTTCTTTTGAATCATTTGTACATTCTTGCTTGCATGTGTTATCAATCTATCTTTCATTTGTATCAAATTTGTATCATTCCAACTAATGCTCATACCTTGTATATTGCTCAATCAGCTCAACACTCTCTCTCTCAATTGCAAAAGTGCATCAATTAATCAATTGCTCAAATTGGTAGGATCAGTATTATTTTTCAGGAGATAAATCATTGAAACGTGTTGAACATTTCAAAATCATCAAAATCATCAAAAAATTAAAAAAATTCAAAACCAATCATCAAAAATTCCAAAATTCACCAATTCATCTCCCGAGGGGGCATCCATTCATCATTGCCTGAAAAATCAATGTTTGGGACATGTCAAAAATTTTATCATCACAGTCTGACAAATTTTTCTTTGAAGCAATGCATCTGCATGCATCACTTCAAAGAGGGGCAACATGTATACACATAAAAATGGTCTAGAGCACAAATCAATTAAATACTAGTTATTTAATTAATGAATCTTAATTCTTCTACTTATATAAATAAATTGATAAATTTATTTGTATAGTTCACCTCTTTATTCTTTTATTCAAAAAACATTTTCTCTCATGAATTAATTAAATACACAAATTTAAATAATTTTTTATTTGATTAATTCCCTTCCTTAATTAAATTTGAATTTTTAATTCAAATTTGTCACATTTCTCCATATTTCTCTAACTAACTCCAACTCATCCTCAACATCATCACATGTCACATTATTTCCTTTATTTCTAATTTTCAAATTAGAAATATTCCTCTAACCTCCTTGGAGAAACATGGCTCCTCTTTCTAATTGATTTTCTTTGACACTTGGAAAATTTTCCCTTTCAAATAGAGTAGCCTCCATGAATTCCTGCAACTTCATTGTGCTCCATCGTTGATGTCCTAGGATCATGATCTCAACTATTCATCTTTTCTACCTCATCCAAAGCTTGGAAAAATCTATAAATAGGAGATCATTCTACATCTTTTCAACAAGGATTTGATCATAAACTTATGCTGCAAGAATTATCTTAGCAATTGAGAGATATTGAGATCATTTTAGAGTTGCATAGGATTTAACATTGTTATCATGGAAAATTTACTTTGTAGCATTTTAGTATAGCATTAGTTTTTTTTATGTTTATCATAGGATTGCATTTAGATTTGCATTACATCATCAATAATCTTAGCATCATTTGCATAGCAGCAATCTCATATCTCATTCAACATTCGTATCAAAAATACAAAAAAATAGGTTAATGTAGGCATGTAGCTTTGTATTTCATAAATCTTCTCATTTTTTAGGTTGCCATCTTGTAAATTCATTTGCAACATACAAATCTGAGAGCATGAATTTGAGGATCCTTAAGATTAGAGAGCAATGAGATGATTTGAAAGGATAGTTATGGCATTTTAGTTTTTTATTTCAATTCCTTTTATGTAAGACGATTCAATGGTGTGTTGAATTTATATTGTTTATTCTCCATTTTTATACCACACAAACTAAAGTAATTTTATAAAATGAAAACACTTTCATGAATAAGGGCATGGGAAATTAACTTGATACCATACCTCAAAAATTGGGCCATGGTAAAATCTATAAAAATAGCATTAATTAAATAAATTATTGTGGGTAAAGTTAGATTTAAGGATTTAATTCGCTTGTGGTTTTAAGCGGTTTTCAATTTTATATTAAACAAAAACTAATTTAAGGTCTTTAGGTAGGCTGATTATCATTGGAAGGAAAGATTATTAAACTCTTAAACAACTTAGGTTCAAATTATTTATCCAACCTTGAGGAATTAAAATTTAAATCATTAGGGATATGTAACTAAATAAATTATGAAAGCTAATAGTATCCTAATTTTTTCAAATGAGAATAGGTGAATATCCAACCTATTTATGATAATCAACTAAGTCAAATACTAATGTTGGGAATTTAATATCTTCTAAACCTAGTGGGTATCCAACCAATGATTGATCTGCTTGAGTGTTCATGAAAATAATTAATGACATAGTACCTCTTGGTCTTAGGTGCTAGATTTATAGAAAAATATTGGTTTAGTTCAAAAATTATGTATTAGGGTCAATCCTAGAAGGTTGAGAAGGTGTCTTTGCAAGTAAAACTTAGGTTTAGCTCTAAGGAGAATCCCTTAGAGTTAATTTTCACACTTGATGGGATGTATCAATATAAACTTGTGTATCTCAAACCATGGATAGTTTCTCAATACAAGTTGATGAAATTGCACTTGGGTGGTGATAAGAATTTAATTAATGTTAAAAATAATTTGGTCAGGTTTTCTTAGTGAAAAAATTTGGGAATTACATTTGGTATCAGAGTGATGGTTACAACACTGAGAGCTTTGGAAGTTATGTGGCTCTAGGTCAATATGTAAATTAGTGATGTGCAAGTCACAAGGTAAAGTTATAATAATTTGTGAAACTAACTTCAATTGCCAAATTTGACAAGATTTATGTGTCGTTGGAGCTCAAAAATTAATTGCATTACCTATGATTTTATGGGACATAGAAATATTTGAAATGAGTTAAATCACCTATTTTACATGTTATTTTATTTTCCTTATTATTTTTAAAGAAAGTGTTAGTGGTAACACTCTCTTATGAAAATAAAACCAAAACTAGATATTAAACAAGGTAAACAACATGATTAGATAGAGAGAAATTCAAGAGGCACTTAATGTACAAGAGGATTATAATTTCCTCTCATGCTAATATATAACTTTAAACATTGAGAAAATATGAAAGATTCCATCACATGACATGGATAATTTATAAAACGTGTAAATTAACCAAGATGAAACATCATTCGAATTGTAAACAACATTTATTCATATGACTAATATAGAGTAAAACTCCTTGAATATTATGATGCAACTTAACAATTGAGAATCCAATTGGACTATCAATTGTTGCAACCTACACACACACACCAATATTTTTGAAACAAATTGAGAATTCATTTTATATTATTAACCAACACATGAATTAATAGAGATTCAAGAACAATGTTTATTTGTATTATCAAATCTTCAAATGTTTACAAAAAATTCAAAGAGAAAAAAAAAGATCTATAAATTAGCTACAATAATGATTTTTGCATTCAACCTCTATAATTTTCTACAAGATTCCTCCAATTAGCTACAACAATAGTAAAATAAACCAAGAAATCCTATTACTTCATTATTGGGTGTCCCTAACTGGCTCTTCAGGTGATTTTTCTCCCACTCATAAATATTTTTTCATTTTCTTTCCATTGTCCTCCTCTTCTCAGTTGGGCATGGCTCTCTCCCTAACATTCTTGTTGTATTTCTCTCCTTTTTCTCTCTTTGGCATTGGAAATTCGACCTCTTTCAATTTTGACTAGAAAATTAAATTGGTTTTCCAAATTTTTCTTTCACCATTACCTCCTTCACTAGGCACCTAGATTCCTCCACCCCCATTGCAATGTAATTTTTTAAATATTAAGTTGAGTTACAACATGCCAAGAATGACCTCCCCCTACTTGGGAGTGGGATTTTGTGTAGCTCCCAAATTTTATTAATTATTAAATTCCAACACCTTTGTCTCCAAATTCAAATCAAATTCAGATTCAATCCATTGGATTCAATTTCAAGGAGATGCAAAGTAATTAAAATTAACATGATATTCATTCTAGAAAAACACAACCAATAAGAAAAAATCAAAGAAAACATAACAAAAAATGTGTGTAGGATTGCTCATGCACTTCGATGCTCTTACATCGAACAACTTGGGTAAGAAATAATGTTTCATGAGTTTGGGCTCATGAATATTCATCTGGATTTGGGATTCCAAGCCTATGAAGCTTTTAAGCTGTAACCTATTTTTTTCTCTTCCATCAAGTTCATTTCCATTTGATTAAATATTCCTTATATTCTTTTCCATGTGTCTTCCCAACTATCCTAGAATCCATCACTTCATCAATTTACTCTTCTTTCTTCTCTAGTATTTGATGTTACCATTCTTGAATGTCTCAAAAATATGAGACAAAACCTTCCGTTCCACTAGTTATCTCTTCATGAAAATGATATAAATCAGCGACAATGAACATTGGTGAAATTTCCAACCCAGTGGTAACTCTTTATCTTAAGCATTAGTTGAAAACTTATTAATCACCTTGCATGGCCCTTATCTTTTTCCATTTCAATTTGTTATAAGTACCTTGCAAAAATATTTCCTTAAATTGTAGATGAGATAAAACCAATTCTTCCTCCTCAAATTCTTGTCTTCTCCTTCTTAAATCAACATGCTCCTTATACCTTTGCGTGCTTGTTTCTAACCTATCCTTCCCCTCTTTGTGTATTTACTACAAATAATATACATAATCCTCCACTACAATAGTTTTTGTTCCCAAATCAGCACTATCTCTTAATTCATGAAATCCTCTTGGGATAAATCCATAAACCAAATATAAATGACTCTTTCCTATGCCTCTATTGATAGAGTTATTTTAAGAAAATTCATCTTGTGATAAAATCACATCCCATTTATCAAACACCTCAAAAAAATTCCAAGAATTTGATTTACAACTTCCATTTAACCATAAGTTTGAGGATGGTAAGCTAAACTAAAAGTCTATTTTGTATCCAGTCTCTTCCATAGATTCTTCCAAAAATGACCAAAAAACTTAGTATCTCTATCTAAAACAATTTTTTTGGAGACCATGTAATCTCACAACTTCTTTGAAAAAAAGTTTGCAACATGTGATGTATCATTCAATTTATTGTAAGGAATAAAATGTGTCATTTTTGAAAATCTATCTACCACAAAAAAAAATGGAGTCATTACCTTTTTGAGTCTTTGGCTGCCCAAAAATGAAATCCATACTCACTTCTTCCCATGGTCTCTCTGGAATTGGTAAAGGCTGATATAACCCCATGTTTTGACTTGTTCCTTTTGCATATTGATAGATTGAACATCCTTGCACAATAATCTTCACATCCTTACTCTTTTTTGGAAAATAGTACCATCCACTAAGTTACCCAAAAGTATTGTCTACTCTAAAGTGTCCTCCAATTCCACCACTATGTTTTTATCTAATCCAACTCTCTCTCATGGATCCTTTTAGAATGTACAAATTTTGTCCCTTAAATAACAACCCTTCTTGAATGAAATACTCTAGCCTTGTGGTTCTATCCATTTCCATTGGAAATGTACAAGATTCCCATGCTTCACCAAAATTAGGGTCACTCTCATACATTTCCTTCATTGATTCAAAACCCACAACATTTACTTTCATTTATTTCAACAACAAGCATCTCCTACTTAATGTATTAGCTATCTGATTTGATTTCCCACTCCTATGCTTAAAAAAAAGAATAAATTCGAAGAAACTCAACCCACTTTATATGCCTCTAATTTAACTTACTTTGGCTATTGATAAACTGTAAAGAATGATGATTAGTATAGAGAACAAACTCCTTGGGTAGCTAGAAGTGTCTCTAATTCTTGAGTGTTTCATGAACAATAGAATATAAATCTTGATCATACACTGAATACTTCCTCTTGGCCTCATTTAGCTTCTCACTGAAGTAGGTTATAGGTCTTCCTTCTTGAATTATAACTTCTCCTAAGGCTGTCCCACTTGCATCATAGTCAACTTGTAACACTTTGTTGAAATACTATAATTCTAGGATAGGTTGTTTGATCATGTTTTCCTTCAATATTTTGTAACTTTATTCAGAAACAACCATTCATTTGAATTATCTCCTTTCCCCCTTCATTGTTTCTATAATGGTAGCACATATACTACTTAAATTTATAATAAATGTCCTATATAAGCTAGTCGAAACATGAAAAATCCTTTCTTCAAACATGTTCTTTGGTGTTGTCCAATCTAGTATTGCCTCAACCTTCTTTGGATCCGTTCGTAGGCCTTCTTGAGAAATCACAAAACCCAAACATACCAAATCATCTTTCATGAAGCTACATTTTTTGAGATTAACTAGCAACTTCTCTTCCCTTAATATTTGTAGAAAATACTTCACATGTCTTTATACTTCTTCTTTTTCCTTACTAAAAACCAAGATATCATCTAAGTAAAAAATTACAATCTTACCAAACCTCATTCATCAATCTCATGAAGATACTTGGAGAATTAGTGAGTCCAAATGACATAAATAACCATTCATACAATTCCTCCTTTGTTATGAAAGTGGTTTTCAATTCATCTCCTTCTCTAATCCCGATTTGATGATATCCACATTTTAAATCAATCTTTGTGAAATATCTATCCCCACTCAAACAATCCATAAGATAATACATACGAGGCAAAAGAAACCTATACTTGATTGTTATTTTATTAATAGCTCTAGAATCCATACACATTATCCATTCCCTATGATCCTTTTTAGGTGCCAAAATTGTTGGTACTACACATGAATTTAAGATTTTTCTTATCAAGCCTTTATCCAATAACTCTTGCACTTGTTTGTTTATCTCTTCATTCTCTTTGGGGATCATTGTATATGCTACCTTTTTTGATATACTTGATCCCAGTATTAAGTAATTACAATGTCTCACACTTATCATTGGTGGCAATCCATCTAGAAGATCCTTCATAAACATATCTTCATATTCTTGTTCATCTCTTTAATTTCTTTGGGCACTTCTTGTTATTCATTTGCTGTCCCAACTTATCATGGCTTGGAAACTAATACAACACACTTCTTCTTCCTTTATTTCCCTCATAAACTATTTTTCAATGATCATGCACACCTTGGCATTGCTACCAACTTCATTTTTCTTCTCTTTTAGTGGGTTCAAGACATACTTTTTCTTGTCCTTAACAATGGTATAAGTATTTTCTTAACCATCATGTATAGATTTTAAGTCATATTTCCATGGTATACCTAAAAGGAGATGGAATGCATCCATTGGCATCATATTACACATAACTCCATCCTAGTGATTACCAATCTAAAATCCACCATAAGTTGATGTCCCTTTTGTAGCCAAGTAACTTGGTATGGACTCAAGTGATTTGTTTTCTCTAACTTTTGCTTCTCCACCATCTCTTGTGATAGAAATTTATCTATGCTACCATTGTCCATAATTATGGTGTAACACTTACCTTTTGATTTACAAATTTCATTGAACAAACTCCTCTTGTGTGTTGGTTCTTGATGCTCCTTCTTTGGTTTTAAAATAACTTTCCTTAACATGAGAATTTCCCTATCTTTTGGGTCTACTGGTTCTATTTCATATTCAACTTTATTGGTGAGGTTCTTCCCAATATCGGCTTTTCCACTTCCTTATTTTATTTGAGGATATTCAAAGGTTTGATGGCCTACTTCACCACAATTAAAAAAAACTCTAGAAAACCCCCTTCCTCTTCCATATTCTCCTCTTCCCCTTGAAGTTTCACCTCTCTCTCTTGAAGAATCTCTTCTTCCCCTTGCATTTGAACCATAACTTGTTTGAGTCCATCTTGCTTGATCTTCTTTAGGTGGTTGTCCTCTCCTGCTATTTTCTTTCCCTCTACCTCGTGAAAGACTTCATCTTCCTATGAAATTTCCTTTTGATATTATTGCTAACTTCTCTTTAGGCTTAAGTTCATACTAGTAGGCCTCTTCCATTTTTCTTATCTTGACCACACTTAGTTCATCTTAGATATTAATTCAAAACCCATTCACATACCTTGCAACCTATTCTTCATCATCTTAAACATGCCCAACAAAAAATCCCAATTTGTAGAATTCCTCCATATAATCCATGATGCTCAAATCCTTTTATTACATATTTTATAGTCTCTTAAAAAAATTGATGTGATAGTCTATAGGAAAAAAAATATCCTTCAACTTTGTGACCATCTTATCCCATGATTTAATCTTTTCCTTTCTTTTTCTCTATCTTTCAATCTATAATTAATCTCGCCATAGGGATGCATGTCCCTTGAGTCTTGAGAAAACATATTTAACCTTCTTTTTTCATCAATGGACTCTAAATAAACATACTTATCTATCTCTACAATCCAATCAATGAGTTCTTCTATATTCAAGATTCCACTATAGCTTGGTGGATCCATCTTTGGTTTACTACCTAGCTTCAAAAAAACATGTAGGAATATATCCTCTTTTGCATCTCCTCCTTCTACCTTTGCAACTTTTGGTGCTTCCTCTTCTTCCTCACTAACATCTCCAATAGTAATTCCTCTTCATTGGGATATTTCTATAGTTTCTATCCTTGCATTGATTCCCTTCAACATCTTCATAACTATAATATTTTCTTCTCCTTGTGGTGCTCTTCCTCTACCTTGTCCTCTATGCGCCATGCTCTCTTCAAATTACCTACTTTGATACCAAATGATGTAGCTCAAAATTTGATAATCCAATTGGATTTCCAATTTTTACAACCTAACACACACACGTATTTTTGAAACAACTTGAGAATTCATTTTCTAGGATTAAGAAAAAGATATATTAATAGAGATTTGGAACATTGTTGTTTTTAATTATCAAATCTTAAAATTCTTACAACAACAACTTAAAAGAGAAAAAAAAATCTAAAAATTAGCTACAAGAATTATTTTTGTATTCAACCTCTATAAATATACTATAAGAGTCCTCCAATCAGCTACAACAGCAAAAAAAGGAGCCAAGAAATCCTATTACTTCCTTCTTGTGAATCACTAGTTGGCCCTTTAGGTGATTTTTCTCTCACTCATAAATTTGTTTCATTCTCCTTCCACTATCCTCTTCTTCTTAGTTGGGCATGACTCTCTCCCTGAAATTATTGTTGTATTTCTCCCCTTTTTCCCTCTTTGACATTGGTAACTCTACCTCTTTCAATTTTGACCAAAAAATTAAATTGGTTTTCCAAATTTATCATTCGCCATTTCACTCCACTACCTCCTTCATCGGGTGGCCATATTCTTCCACTCCCATTTCAATACATTTTTTAAAATACTAATTAGAGTTACAACATGCCAAGAATGACCTCCCCCTGCTTGTGTGAGGGATTTTGTGTAACTCACAATTTTTATAATTATTAAATTCCCACACCTCTCTCTCCAAATTTAAATCAAATTCACATTCAATACAATTGGCTTCAATTTCGAGGAGCTATGAGGGAATTATAATTAATATTATATTCATGCCTACAAAACACAACTAAAAAGAAAAAATCAAAGAAAACATTTTTTTTTTTGGGTGTGTAGAATTTCCCATGCACTCAGATGCTCCTTCACATCACATTCAAAAAACATGGAACATGAATAGCATAAAGAATAGATATTTTGTATCTCCTAAGAAACTTAAACAATGGATAAACATTTAATGCTAATGAAGTCCTTCCTAGTATACTTGTACCATTAGATGTATCCACCTAGTGAAGGATAGTCCAATTACATTAATAAAGAGTCAAGAAAGACTATATTTATTTTGTAAAAGGATGTCATATAGATAAGAGGCTAAGATTTATACCACCTTGGCTAAACAATAGAACCTATAGGGTTGCTCAAATACCTTGCAAATTGTAAGATGTCTATGTAGAGTTAAAACTCCTTTCCAATCAAATACCTTTCCCATTGTGAACCTTTGAGATAAAAAAAAGGGTTTTTAGATCATAGGTGTCTAAGAATTCAATGGAGTATGTATAACGGTAGAAGAAACATTTTAAAAAATTGTGTGAATTTGTATTTTAAATAATTGTTTAAAACTATTAAACCTAAAAATATGAAATTCATTGTGTAAGGCCATTGTAAGAGTCAAAATCTAGCTATAGATATATTAATATTACTTAGAAAACCTTACTTATCATGAATGATTGATTGACTTATTGAGACATTAAATGTGGCAAGATAAATGTAGAATACATTAAATTATTTTTGTACTAGATATATATTTGTATCTCTTTTTTATGCACTTAAGGATTAGTGATGATGATTAACCTTGAGATTTATGTATTATTTTAATTCATTTCATATGTTATTATGTTATGTTATATAAATTTTAACTAAACTCTCCTTTAATTGTTTCCTAAGGGATATGTTTTGAAATTTTGGGTTACTTGGTGATTTAACTAGAAAACATGAAATGTAGCAAACCTAATCATGTTGAGAACCAAGAAGAAACTTAGAAAGTAATTAGAAGGTGTACATTGATTGTTAATAATATTATTGACAAAAAAAACAAGTGAAACATAGAAATATAAGAAAGAATGGTTCAATTAGTAGACCACGTCCTAGAAAGAAAGTGAAAATTCAATCTAGAAACTAGTGTGAATTTGAAAACACTTATTAAATTGTTGAGAACATAATAAAAAATGAATATCATTATGTAACAAGGAATACATAAACCTTATAAGAGTGAAAATTGTGTGATGTACTTGATTATCATAATGTAGTGAATACCTAGGAAACTCAAGAGAGTTGTGTTCTAGGCAGACCAATAGGTTTTATTATATTGAAAAGTAAATAAATAAAATGAAAATGTGTAGATATGAGCATGATTGAGTGGAAAGGAACTTGATCCAAGAAAGTGAAGTATGTGTAGGAACCACACTAATGTGGTACAATATAGTATATCTCATAAAAAATATGTGTGAAATATGTGAAAAGAATTAGTAAGTGTTGAGTTGTACCTCTAGTCATGATTTAGGGTACCAAACTTAGAGTAATATGAGTGGATGTTATGCATTATCCACATTGGATACCCCTTGTAAATTGTGTATGAGAAAAGTAAGGTGTTTTAAATTTTTGATCATGGAATGAGAGAGCTAGTATTTTTAAGAGAAAATTGAAAGAATGCCTCCTAACACTAGCACAAGGTAACATAACAAGATATACGTAGAGATTATCTTCATGATTTGAGATAAGTAATATAGTGAGGACATTAGCATGTAACCACATGATTATAGAAAAAAATTATGAGTAACCAGGGCATCTTCATGATAACTAAGGATAGGAATACATGTGGTGGAAATTTTACAAGGATCTAACTAAATTTGAATTTCATACATCATATGGTGTTCCTATATAGTGTTGTAGATGTAGTGAATTAAGGGTTTCTTTCTTAGAATGTCTCATGTTGTGTGGGACCTATAATTGATGGTCAACATATGGTTCTTATATTTTTGTGGATAATTTCACCTTGATACTATGCATTAATATATTCATGTGATCAGGAACCACCCCTTTTATTGTCATCAATGATATTTATGTGGTTAGAGAGCCACCATTCTTTGTGGATGATTCCACCATGTCACTATGTACTATTATATTCATCTGGTCAAGGACCACACTTTTATTGCATGTTATTATGTGGTTAGACAACCACCATTCCCATCCTCCCTCTAGGTGGATTTAGTGAAGCCACATTATGTTCATAATGTGTAATTGTTGATAACAATGTGGGTTATTGATATTAATTTAAATTAGTTTACTGATTATCACTTTCTCTTTGTGTTTTCTTTTGAATTATGCCAATAGTATAAAATTTTATATTTTCATCTATTTATCCATTTTAATGTGTTGTGATAATCCTTTTTCCTCAAGGACATATTTAGTATATTTCAATTAGAATTTTTTAATGTGCCCACTTTTGAATCTTGTTTTAATTATTTTTCTTTTGAGAAATCTTAGTTAAATTCTGGTTCATGAAATTACAATTGTTGTTTTGAGGTATTCTTATGAAACTTGGTTTATGAAATTTGGTTTATGAAATTATTGGAAAGATGTGCCATAATGTGACTATTGTAAACTATCATAGCTAGTAGGGTTCCTTGGAATATCATATGGGGGAGTAGATGCTCTAAGGAATTATTTTGTGAGGATGGGGGCTACAAATGGTACTAGTATGGGAAGTTCATAATCATTTACCCCTAGTTCCATGTGTGTGATTATTTTGTACCTTCCTTTTGGAAGCTAAGCCCTTACACAAACAAGGGGAAGGTAATAGGAAATGTATGGAGGAGTCCTTAGAGAAGGGCCTCATGACAATATTTCCTAATGGTTACTTGGTTCTATAACACTTATGATACTTGGATTCATGGTTAATTGGTTATATGATGTAGTTAGGATACTTAGATTCATGGTTACTTATCTCTATAGCATTTGTGATACTCAGATTCATTGTTACTTGGTTCTATGGCACTTATGATACTCAAATTTATGGTTATTTAGTTCTATGGAATTTCTAATACTTAGAGTCATGGTTAATTGGTTGTATGGTACTTATGATACTCAAATACATGGTTACATGGTTATATGGCTATGTACTTCAATGGTACTTTGGTTCTATTTATACATAGTATTTTAGATGTGAGAACCTACAATGATATGATTATACATTGTTTAGAGAAAATCGGTATTGTTCATCCTTCTAAATCCCATTATGTGAGCATGATGTTATGAATTGCATAGAGGTATGATAAAAATACATGCTCGATTAATAGTAGAAGTGAAGTGGAATAATTGTGATTATTCACTAAAGAAGAGGAATTGAAGGTTATATTCAAGGATGATAAGATATGTGATCATGTCAGTAGAGAAGTAATACATTATTTTGTTGTTGCAAATTATGTGTAGGGAATATCAATGATTGGAATTTGTCACAAATAACGAGATCCTGAAAGGTTAGCCTTGCATACTTGGTTTGTAGTCTTATTTATATGTGATGATGATAATAATAGAGGAACATGTGGTTAATATTGATATTCTAAAAAATCACCTAGAAGGGATGTAGCACCCCTCCATTTTTCTCTTTTGATCAAACAGTGTTCTACTTCATTATGCTTTGTTTTTTGTTAGTATCTTTGACTATGATACTTGGTTACTATTTGATCGCTAACTGTAAAGTGATGTGGATGTTACATTATGATGTGATGGTACTTTATTCAAATGTTATTATTATGGCATGCTTTATATTAGCATAGAGGATATTTGAATTAATGGTGTTTTATGCTTTTGCTTAGATTATTGATGTTAGATTCATCAATTTTGTAATATTATATTGGCGAAGGTGACAAAATTGCACCACTCACTTACGAGCACCCTACGATTCTGGGATTCTCTCTTCACGATGTGTTTTATTATGTTATATATATGCATGTTCGATATATGTTTTGTTTATAGGTTTATAGGTACAAGACATTGTCTCCACCTAGTTTCAAAGGTTTGAGCGTGTCCATTGCCCAATGGTAATTTTGATTTGGAGATAGTAGCTAGGTTTCCCATGTCAAGCCATCACCCTGGTCATAGTGTGTCAATTGGTATTAAGTTGGGTTTGTTTGTTTTAATGTTGTTCAATTTTGCCTTGATATTATTTAAATTGCAAAGTTGTAAAAGGTAAATTAATGGAATTAAATATTTAAGTGGATTATTAAATTAATCTAGTAATTAAATTAATTGAATTAAGCTTATTTTAGAAATTCTATGTATTTTATTTGAAATTAGTAAAATGTTTTATTTTGTTATATTTTGAGGATTTGATGCAAATGGATTTAGGAAAAGTTATTTCTTTGTTTCAAAAGGTTTTTTACAAAATATTAATGATGGTGGTTGAAATAGATATTTTCATGGAGTTTAATGGCTATAACCATGAAATTCTAAGGAAGAAAAAAGAGGGGAGAAAGAAAAGGAAGGAAGAAGAAATTTTGGTTTTTGCTTTGGAATTTGATTATGGAGAAGCTTTGTTTGTTTGTTGTGGAAGAAGATTGAATATGTGTAGGAGTCTTTACACCATTTCACATCCTCCCAAGCATTTGGAAACCAGGTTCTTGTTATTTAAAATAATTTTATTTTGGAAAGATTCATAGATTTAATATGCTGTTTGCAAAATGATTGACTGTGCAAACTCAGAATTTGATTGTGAAATCTTGTAGAAAATTATGGAAAAATATCTGTTGGGGAGAAATTAAACTCTCTGGAAATTCATTGTTCTCCTTCCCTTCTAAATTTTTTATTTGGAGAAATTTGAAAACCTCCTTGTTGAAATTATTTTCTCTAATTTTTTTTTGGATATTTGGCTGTAGATGGCCATTTTTTGAAAATTACTTTTATAAGTCTATGTATATATATATTTTGAAAGATATATATACATATACATACATTTATGTTTTTATTTATAGTGAAATGGCTGTATTAAAAAAAAAAAGAACCTCTGTCAAAATTTTATTTCACGGATTTCAAAATCCACAGGGGAGGCTGAAAAAAAAATTATATAATTTTTTTTTTTGAAGTTTGGGGAGGCTGGGACTCTCCCCTCAGCCGTCTGCATGGGAGGCATTGTGGAGGAGGTAGCGTTGGGTGTTGCTCCTCTCCATAGCCGCACCAACATCAGATGGGGGTTTGTTTGTGTTAAGAAACAGTCGCACCCCATATGAATGGGGTTCGGCTATGTATTCACACAGTCACCCCCACCAAACATTGGCATGTCCCCCAAAAACCCTATGCGTGCCTTCTTGACTTCGCTTGGTTTTTTAAAAAAGAATGATTTTTATTTTTATAATATTTTATATTATTAAAATATATAATATAAATATATGTATATATATAAGTATATAATCATATATTTATATGTATATATATGTATATTTGTGTATATATATTTATATATTTTATTATATTTTATTGTTTTGGAAATTTTAATAAATAATGCTTAATATCTATAAAGTATATATATATATATATATATATATATATATTGGTATATATATATTATTATATGATTATGTATATATATTCAATATGTATATATATTTAGTTGATATTTTAAATAGGTGCACACATTAAATGCACAAATAGAGGATTTCAAAATAATATGTTTGAATAGAAGAAATAAATGTTTTTATTTAAAAGTAATTGAAGAATTGAAGTGTTAGATAGCTTAATTTCCTTCTTTATTTGAAAGGGATTTAATTAAATTAGTCATTTGAGGCAATAATTTACTATATTTTATTGAGGGAAGTGGATTTAGGAAATCCAAAAAATAGATTTAATTCCTATTTAAATTTCTCTTTTAAATGTAATTTCTTATCTTTTCGTTTTGGGAGAAATTGTTTAAAAGCATTAATAATTCTTCCAGGTGGGGTATTTAAATATTTGGGGTTGTTGTATCTTATTGCCAACCCTTAAATTCCCCTGGGTAGTGCATATAGTTGCATTCAGTTAATCACTCGGTTACCACAAATGGGGATGTGTTGCCTTTATGTCTTGGATAGGGATTTAATATCCTTAAGTGTGCACTAGTTTATCCTTGGGTTGTGGAGTTGTTCCATGTGTTGTCTTAGGGGAGTGGCTTTCAATGAGGGTCGGCACACAAAGTGGTGCCAGGGTAACTCATTGTGAGTTAGTTAATCTAGTGATAATGTAAATAAATTTATTAGAAGAATAGGTAGTATTCAACACTTAATAAGAGTAATTGTGCCTTGCTCATGGACTCAAGGGCTTGTACAAACTTGGTATGGGATGAGAAGGCCTGGAATGGAAAGATCGATATCTTTTCTCTATGAGAGATAACTGATTCTGCATTGTTTGCATGAGGGGACAAGAGTCGTTAGAGGCTTCCAAGAGATCCCAAGATGGGGTTCGGGGCCTAATATGACTTACCAGGATATCCCATGTAGCATTGTGATGAAACTTCTCCTAAGTCAGAAATATGTTTGTTTTAGTGATGCAATTGTTTAGTTAACTCTAGAAGCAATGAAACCATGGTGATTCTATTGTAATTGTATTTGGTTAGTTTAGTTTTATGTTAGCCTGTGTCTAGAGGTAAACGGTCTTGTCTAGGAATCCTTTTCACTATCTCCTAGCATGGGGGGTGGGCCTTCGGGTACCACTTGGTTGGGTGGAACATGCACCTTACTCCATTGGGTTTCCTTCATTGATCATGATGGCGAGATTTCCAATTGGGGAGCTCGTGGTATCCAGTTACATTTCATGCTTATATTCATTTCAGTTGATTCTTGTAATTATTGCCTCTCATTTGTAATCAAGGTGGAAGATTGTATTTTGTAATCACACTCATTGGTTCTACCTCATTCAGGGAATGAGAGATGTAATGTCCTTTGTTAAATTATTGTTATATGAAATCTTATTGTATCTCTTATTGTTATGATGTAATTTATCTTGTATGGAATGTATGAGTACTTAATTTCTTAAGTAGATAAATGTTATGGATGAAATTATGATGTATGTTTGGGTTTAAAAGTAATCTCGGTCTCGTAACCTTAAAGGTTGTTGGCATTAGGAAGTGATATTACATGTTAAGTGTAATTTAAATAAATAAAAATTTGTGCATTGTGTAGTTAATTGCAATTTCCTCTAGGGTTACCTGGCAAGGCTTTACACATGGTATCAGAGCCCGAGTTTAAACAATGGGTGCTCTGGGATTATGATGAACCAATTAAGCTTTTTAGTTGTGTAGGTTTTAAGTTGTGTACCTTGTCTAATACCTTGGTGTGTCTGTGCAAGATTATGCCTCCTAGATGCAGAAGAGGTAGAGGGTGAGGAAGTGGCCATGTGGGTGGTCGTGATGGGAGTCAACATGATTCTCCTCCTCATGTTCCACTTATTCTGAATCAGGAGGAGCACCAGGAATTGCAGAATGCCTCAGGGGGAAGAGACCAACACCAGGATCCTCTAGGGATTGAGGCTGTGCACAAGGAACTTGAGGAGGCATTGGTGCTCCTTGGGCAGAGACAGGTCGGGGTACAGGGTAATCTTTGTGAGAGGGAAGTTTTGAATTACTTAGAGGCAATAACATCTGTACATATGAAATATTTACTCAGGGCATGACCATCATTGTATGATGGAGCAGGTAGTGGTTTACAGGCTGAGACTTGGCTCATAGACCTCGATTGGTGCTTTGCTATGCACCCTTATGGCAGTAATACCAAAGCACAGTGCACTATCATGCATCTACGAGGGTTCGCATCCACATGGTGGAGGCTAGAGGAGCAGAAGCTCCATATATATATTAACTCAGTGTCTTGGGAGATGTTTCTAGAGCAGTTCAGAGCCCGCTTCCTATCCAACCACTAGCGTTAGTGTCAAGGCGATGAGTTTCACACCTTGTGTCAGTTAGTCTTGATAGTTGAGCAATATGAACGATGCTTTTATGAGCTCAAGTAGATCACAAGTATAGGAGATGATGAGGGGATAATGGTCCACCACTTTTTCAGGGGATTGAATTCCTATATTAGCGATGGTGTGAGGGTTTTCAAACCCAAAACCATGGAGAAAGCTGTGGAAAAAGCACGTCTAGTGGAGGAGAATCTGGCCATGGCACTAGGAGGCCACATTTGTGTTCAGATCAGCAACGGTTCAATAGCAGGGTATAGTGCATGAGGAGGTTAGACTCGGGGAGATGCACCCCCCAAGGCTCAGTTGGGACCTTCGTAGAGTGGTCAACAACAATAGATATCACATGGGAAATGTAAGAGTTTCCAGTAGAGGAAGGCGGACAAGAACTGGAGGTGTATGAAATGCTTCAACTCTGAGCAGCTAGCGCAGAGCTCACAGTCCACTTTCAGGGGTAGCGCACAGTAGTCTAGTGCACCACTTGGAGGCAGGAGCTATGGTAGAGGTACTGTATGTTTCACATGTGGTTAGCAAGGTCATATAGCTAGAATTTGTCCTAACAGGGGAACATTTGGATTTACATAGGGACCAATGACATCTGAGCCGATAGTTGGGGATGCAGATAGAGGGCATCCTATTTTTGCAATGGTTGATAACCGCTAGGTAGAGCATCAAGGCATTGTTGTTGAGACATTTGGTATGTTGTTGGGTAACCCAGTTACCATTTTGTTTGATTGTGGAGCATCAGACTCTTTTATTTCTTCTTTCATCATGATGCGTAGATTGGGGGCAGTAAGGCAAGTTGATAGGTGGCAGGTTGAGTTAGCCTCAGGTGTGAAATTCACATCACATTCCCTTTTACCAGAGTGTAGATTGGAGGTTGGACCTCTCCTTACTACAATGGACCTTCAAGTTATTCCATTGGGTTCTTATGATGTTGTCATAGGGATGGACTAGTTAGAGGCACATAGAGCAGTCATAGATTGTCAACGTAAGTCAATTCGATGCATTGATGCATCTAGCATAGAGGTAGAGATAGTGGGAGTTCAGAGGCTGATTTCCTTGAGGATTATCTCAGCTATGTAGTTGAGAAGGTGCATGCGACATGGTTGTCAATTATTCATTGTTATAGTGGATTATTTGAATTTAGGAGATGGAGAAGAGAAAGTATCTCTTGATAGTCACCCCATTCTTCAGAAGTATTCTAATGTCTTTCTAGATGAGATTTCAAGGATGCCACCTTAGAGAGGCATAGACTTCAAGATAGACCTAGTACCTAGATTAGAACCCATTTCATGAGCTCCTTACCATATGACCACTTAGGAGCTAAAAGAGCTTCACTTGCAGCTTGAGGAGTTGTTAGCAAAGGGCTTCATTCGCCCTAGTGTTTCTCCATAGGC
Source organism: Sequoiadendron giganteum (assembly GCA_007115665.2). Taxonomy (NCBI): domain Eukaryota; kingdom Viridiplantae; phylum Streptophyta; class Pinopsida; order Cupressales; family Cupressaceae; genus Sequoiadendron; species Sequoiadendron giganteum. The sequence goes on along the minus strand of CM021105.1, from coordinate 240,241,113 downwards.
AGCACTAGTTATCTTCATGAAGAAGAAGGATGGTTCACTTCGATTATGTATTGATTACTGACAATTGAACAAAGTGACTATCAAGAATCAATATCCACTTCCTAGGATTGATGATTTATTCAATCAGATCAAGGGTGCTATGATCTTTTCAAAAATTGATCTTAAGTCAGGATATCATCAACCTCGTATCTTTGAATCAGACATACATAAGACAACATTTCAAATACTATATGGTCACTATGATTTTGTGGTAGTACCATTTGGGTTGACAAATGAGCCCTCTGTGTTCATGAGTCTGATGAACAGGGTATTCCATACATACTTAGACAGATTTTTCCTTGTGTTCCTAGATGACATTTTGATATACTCCAAGAGAGTGGAAGACCATGAGATGCATTTGCGGCAGGTATTACAGTGCTTATGGGATAATCAGCTTTATGCTAATCTATCAAAGTGTGAATTCCTCAAGATTGAGGTCAAGTACTTTGGTCATGTGATCTCTGGGGAAGGTATTTCAGTGGATCTTGCAAAGATCCAAGCGATCTCAGATTGGCCTGTGCCCACAAATGTGGCAGAGATACGTAGCTTTATGGGGCTAGCAGGTTATTATAGGTGATTTTTGTAGGGCTTTTTGAGGATAGGGTATCCTAATACCTCCCTTCAAAGGAAAGGGAAAAGGTTTGTGTGGTTAGAGTAGTGCGAGACAAAATTTCTAAATCTTAAGGAGAAACTAACCAATGCACCAATACTTGCAATACCTGATCTGACTCCAGACTTTGTATTCTGTAAAGATTATTCCTTGGAGGGATTAGGAGCAGTTTTGATGTAGGAGGGTCATTTCATAGCATATGAGTCATGAAAGCTCAAGGATCATGAGCTGAACTACCCTACACATGATCTTGAGTTGGCGGTAGTTTTCATGCATTGACGAGATGGAGACATTTCCTTCTTGGACACAAGTTTGAGTTGCATAGTGATCACAAAAGCCTTCAATATATTTTTAGGCACCCCAACCTTAATCCTAAGTAGAGGCATTGCATGGAGTTTCTCTATGAATATGACTTCAAAGTGAAGTATATCCAGGGAAAGAAGAACATTGTAGCTGATGCACTCAATAGACAAAGACATGCATTATCTAAGTTGACTCTTGTTGTAGATTTGCAGAGTCGAATTCTTTCTACTCTCCTAGTAGATAGTTGGTATCAGGAGGTGAGGGTAGAGATAGAGGCAGGAAAACCTCTTGAGGGTAGGTACTTAGGATATTCTCTGGATCCAGATGGGATATTGAGGCACATGGAATGCATATACGTTCCTTCATCAGGTGATCTTCGTACCTTAGTTATGACTGAGGCACATCGTACACCTTATTCAACTCATCTAGGGGTAAAGAAGATGCATGCAAATCTATGTCAGTTGTATTTTTGGACAAGAATGAAGTGTGATATTGTGGATTATGTGTCAAGATGTCTAGAGTGTTAGTGGGTGAAGGCTGAACACCAACATCTAGTAGGGATTTTGCAGCCGCATTTAGTACCAGATTGGAAGCGGGATATGATCTCATTGAATTTCATTGTTGGTTTACCCCACTCTTTGAGACATCATGATGCAATTATGGTGACAGTCGATAGGTTGATGAAGGTAGCACACTTCTCACCTATTCGCTCTTCCTATAATGCATCATACATAGCCAAAGTGTTCATGGAGGACATAGTGAGGTTGCATGGTATTCCACATCTGATTATTTTTGATAGGGATCCAGTGTTCACCTTAGCTCTTTGGACTTCATTACAGCATGTGATGGGGACACAGTTGAACTTCAGTTCAACTTATCACCTAGAGATAGATGGACAGACTAAGAGGGTCAATCAGATCCTTGAGGATATGTTGTGTATGTATGTGATGGACCAACAGATGCGATGGGAAGACTATCTCTATTTGGTATAGTTTTCTTATAATAACAGTTTCCAAAGTTCTATTGGTATGCCTCCATTCCAAGCATTGTATGGGTGACCATGTCACACTCCCTTGAGTTGGGATCGACTGGAGGATAGAGTAATTTTGGGTCTAGAGATGTTGTAGGATATGGAGCAGCAGGTGGTTCGGATTAGAGAGCATTTGGTGGCAGCTTAGGATAGGCATAAGAAGTATGCAGATGCGCATAGGGTGGATCGACAATTTTCTATTGGTGATAGAGTCTTTTTGCAGGTGCATCTATGAAAGAGTCCAATCCACTATGGAAAGGGATCTAAGCTTGTGCCTCACTTTGTTGGACCCTTCGAGATACTCAAGAAGATTGGTCCAGTTTCTTATTGGTTTGCTTTACCACCTAGTCTCTTGCATGTTCACAATGTATTTCATGTTTTTGTTCTTTGACTGTACCATCTAGATATTTCTCATGTCCTTGATTGGAATGCTTTACTGGTAGAGGATGGATAGCTAACTTTGGAGCCCATGGCCGTAACGAGCATAGAACGCTCGCTCTTCGAGGGCAAGATATTGATTAGGTTAGGGTCTAGTGGGATCCTAGGGATGATACTTCATCCACCTAGGAAGATGCAGCTAGGATGAGAGAGCTCTATCCCTATTTATTTTTAGGCTTCCAGGAGTAAGCTTGACCCTAGGGGGGAGGATGTAGCACCCCTCCATTTTTTCTCTTTTGATCAGACAGTGTTCTACTTCGTTATGCTTTGTTTTTTGTTAGTATATTTGACTATGATACTTGGTTACTATTTGATCACTAACCATAGAGCGATGTGGATGTTACATTATGATGTGATGGTACTTTATTTGGATGTAATTATTATGGCATGCTTTATATTAGCATAAAGGATATTTGAATTAATGTTGTTTTATGCTTTTGCTTAGATTATTGATGTTAGATTCATCAGTTTTGTAATATTGTATTGGTGAAGGGGATGGAATTGCACCACTCGCTTGTGAGCGCCCTGCAATTCTGCAATTCTCTCTTCATGGTGTGTTTTATTATGCCTATATATATGCATGTTCGATATATGTTTTGTTTTCAGGTTTATAGGTACAAGACATCGACTCCACCTGGTTTCGTAGGTTTGAGCGTGTCCATTTCCCAACGATAATTTTGATTTGGAAATAGTAGTTAGGTTTCTTGTGTCAAGCCATCACCCTGGTCATAGTGTGTCAATCGGTTTTAAGTTGGGTTTGTTTGTTTTAGTGTTGTTCAATTTTTTCTTGATATTATTTAAATTGCAAAGTTGTGAAAGGTAAATTAATGGAATTAAATATTTAAGTGGATTATTAAATTAATCCGGTTTATTATGTTAGAAGATGATAATTAATTAATTTAATTTAATTAGTAAAATAATTTAATCTTTGGATTATATTTATTTTATTAAATTAATTGAATTAAGCTTATTTTAGAAATGCTATATATTTTATTTGAAATTAGTAAAATGTTTTATTTTGTTATATTTCGAGGATTTGATGCAAATGGATTTGGGAAAAGATATTTCTTTATTTCAAAAGGTTTTTTTCAAAAATTTTGTTTCAAAATATTAATGATGGTGGTTGAAAGGGATATTTTAATGGAGTTTAATGGCTATAACCATGAAAGTCTAAGGAAGAAAAAAGGGGGGAGAAAGAAAAGGAAGGAAGAATAAATTCTAGTTTTTTCTTTGGAATTTGATTGTGGAGAAGCTCTATTTGTTTGTTGTGGAAGAAGCTTGAATATGTGGAGGAGTCTTTACACCATTTCACATCCTCTCAAGAATTTGGAAACCAGGTTCTTGTTATTTAAAATAATTTTATTTTGGAAAGATTCATAGATTTTATATGCTTTTTGCAAAATGATTGACTATGCAAACTCAAAATTTGATTGAATTGAAAAAAATGCCATGTTAAATCTTGTAGAAAATTCTAGAAAAATATCTGCTGGGGAGAAATTAAAATCTCTAGAAATTCATTGTTCTCCTTCCCTTCTAAATTTGTTATTTGGAGAAATTGGGAAACCTTTGTGTTGAAATTATTTTCTCTAAAAAACATTTGGATATTTGGCTGTAGATGGCCATTTTTTGAAAATTATTTTCATAAGTCTGTGTATATATATGTATATATTGTGAAAGATATATATACATATACATACATTTATATTTTTACTTATAGTGAAATGGTTGTATTAAAAAAAAATGAACCTCTATCAAAGTTTTATTTGACGGATTTCAAAATCCGCAGGGGAGGCTGTCAAAAAATTTATATAATTTTTTTTTTTGAAGTTTGGGGAGGCTGGGGCTCTCCCCTTAGCCGCCCCCATGGGAGGCGCTGTGGAGGAGGCAACGTTGGGTGCTGCCCCTCTCCACAACCTCACCCACATCAGATGGGGGTTTGGCTGTGTGAAGACACAATCACGCCCCATATGAATGGGGTACGACTGTGTATTCACACAGTCGCCCCTACCAAACATTGGCGCACACCCCCAAAACCCTATGCATTCCTTCTTGACTTCGCTTGGTTTTTCTTTTTAAAACGATTTTTTATTTTTATAATATTTTATATTATTAAATATATAATATATGTATAATATATATATATGTATATGTATATATATATGTATATTTGTGTATATATATTTATATATTTCATTATATTTTATTGTTTTGGAAATTTTAATAAATAATGCTTAATATATATAATGTATATATATTGGTATATATATATAATTATATGAATATGTATATATATTCAATATGTATATATATTTAAATATATATTTAGTTGATATTTTAAATAGGTGCATACATTAAATGTACAAATAGAGGATTTTAAAATAATATGTTTTAATAGAAGAAATATTTGATTTTAATAGAAGAAATAAATGTTTTTATTTAAAATTAATTGAAGAATTGAAGTGTTAGATAGCTTAATTTCCTTCTTTGTCTGAAAGGGATTTAATTAAATTAGTCATTTGAGGAAATAATTTACTGTATTTTATTGAGGGAAGTGGATTTAGGAAATCTGAAAGATAGATTTAATTCTTGTTTAAATTTCTCTTTTAAATGTAATTTCTTTTGTTTTCATTTTGGGGGAAATTGTTTAGAAGTGTTAATAAGTCTTCCAGGTGGGGTATTTAAATCTTTGGGGTTGTTGTATCTTATTGTTAGCCCTTGAATTTCCTTGGGTAGTGCATATAGTTGCATTCAGTTAATCACCTAGTGTAACACCCCGCCACGTAACCCTAGAGGAAGTTACAATTAACTACTTAAACGGACTAATTTTTTATTTTTTTAAGTATAATTAACATGCAAGTTCACTACCCAATTCCAACAACCTCTAAGGTTATGAGACTAGTTTTACTTTAAGACCCAAACAAAAAACATGAATGAAATCCATTACATTCTTTTACTTAATAATTTAGAACCCATACATTCCATACAAGATAAATTACATCAAAGCATAAGAGATAACTTTCAATTTCATTTATCCATAATTAAACAATACGATTACATCTCTCATTCCCTGAATGAGGCAAGTCCAATAACATAATTATAATTACAACTTTCCACCTCGATAACAAATGAGGGGTAATAAATCACAAGATCAACTGAAACAAATAAGGCAAGAATTGAAGTTGAATCCCACAAGCTGTCCAATAGGAAATCTCATCCACACGAACAAGAAGAAAGCCCAACAGAGTAAGGTGCATGCCACCCAAAAAAGTGGTACCCAAAGGTCCACCCCCCGTGCTAGGAGATAGTAACAAGGAATCCTATCCAAGGCCATCTACCTCTAAACACATGATAAAACATAACTGAACCAAACTGACACAACTAGTCACATGTACCACACAAGTACAAATCTAACATGGTCACATTGATTCCAGATATAAAATAGATCAAGTATGTTAAGAGAACTATACACACATAAATAAATACCAACTGTTGTCCTAGACAGAGTGTCATCACACAACTCATCATGAGTTACCCACTATGGACCTTCATAGGCTCCAAACCCCAATACAGGTTATCCTGGTGGCCTCAACTGATCCCCGTCCCTCATACTTACTAATGTGGGATCAAATACCTTTCATAAATACCAGATAGATAACCTTGCCATTCCAGGCCTTCCCACTCACCCCAAGTCTAAACAAGCACTTGTGACTATGAGTGAGGCTAGAACTAATCTTGATTATTGTGTAGTGCCACCTAAACTTCTAAGTACATTGCTTTAGTTATCACTTGATTAAACTACCTCTGAAGGTTACCCAGTCTTACCTCTTACGGGCTCTGGCCCCTAACAAAAGTTGCTCTTCTACTTGGAAACACACACACCATCCAATTACTAGGGTACCCAAGTGAAAACAAACAAGATAACACGACCACCCCTTTCTCAGGAGGTGACATAAGTTCAAAATCCTCTCCAAACACTAGAGGTAACAAGATAACAAAGCCACTCCTCACAAGGAGGCACAACTCACATAATCCACTCCTAATCCAAGGAGGCACAAAACATCCTCGTTCATGAAAACCGGTTAATTAACTAATAACGTAACATGCACTACCCAAGGAATTCACAACATGACATGACAACCCACATATTTAAAATGCCATCTCGAAGACTCAATAACCCTTTCTAATTAATTTCCCCCAAAGCGATAACATAAGGAATTACGTTTACACAAGCAATTTAATCAAAATTAAATCTACTTCGGATTTCCTAAATCCATTTCTTTTAATAAAATTCAATAGATTATTGCCACAATAAAACTATTTTAATAATGTCCCATTCAGACATAAGAAGAAATTTAAATCATATATTTAATCCTTAATAGCTTGTAAATAAAAATAAAATAAACATTCACTTCTTCGATTTAAAACATATTATTTTTAAGTAACTATCTCTCCTTGAAAAATAAATCATTTTTAAAATCAATTAATCTTGCTATTAAAGCATAATACCTTTAAATCCAACATTGGTCCTTTCAAATATATTATTTCAAAATAAAACCATCAATTTGACTATTATCCATTGGTTTACAATTTCTCAATTAAATTTAAAACATACCATCACTTAAACTAAACATTTTAATATATATATATATATAAAATTAAACAAAAAAGTCATCTAATTATATATATATATATATATATATATACATATATACATATCCATGTATATATATTATAAATATATAAAATTAACTATTTAAAAAATTAATATATATTAATATTTTATTATTATATAAATATAATATTAAAAATTAATATATATTAATATTTAAATATTATAAAAATATAATAATAAATATTAAAATATATTATAATTTTTATTTTTAATAAAGAAGTGAATTTCAAGAAACGCAAGTCGCGTTTCTTCCTTGGGCCACGTGCATGCACTAGGGTTAGGGGTGGCGGTTTCCCCAGCCAACCCTAGGTGGGGCGGTGGTTTACCCAGCTGACCCCTAGTGGTGGTGGTTGTGCTATGCATAGCCAACCACCCCTATTGATGGTGTGGTTGTGCTTAGCATAGCCAACCACCACCAGTGGTGGCAGTTGTGTTAGTAGCGGCTGCAGATGGGGTTTGTGGGGGTCACGCTAGGCACATCTCCCCCCACTCGCCTCCCATGGGGGCGCGGTGGGGGTGAGCTCCCAACACCTCCCCAAAAGAAAATTTTATTTTATTTATTTATTTATTTTTATTTTTATTTATTTCATTCAAACCCCTGTGGATTTCAAAATCTGCGATTCAGGCCAGGGGTCGAAATTTAACACAAATTTTGACATAACCCCAACTAAAATAAATATATAATAAAACTATATATATATATATTTATATATACATCTGTATATATATATATATATATATATATATATATATATATATATTATATGCTTTCAAAAATAGAATTTCCATAACAAATTGGGAAAACCTTCCATAAAATAATTATTTTCAGTCAAGAATACCATTTTATTTTTGAGAAAAAAACAAATAGCAACAGAGGTTTTCTCAATTTTTGAAGCAAGATTTAACATGGGTTTTTTTTGCAATTGATAATTAGAATTTAAATATTTCGAACAACAACATCTAAATTGAGAAATTTTTCAAAATGAAACTAATTTAACTGAAGAAAACCTAGTTCTTCCAAGAAGCTTGAATGGTTGGCAATGGTGTTTTGAATTTTTGCTTCAGATCCTTCCAACCTGCTTCCTCCCAAACCAAAATCCAACAACAAATTTCTTTTCTTTCCTTTCTTTTCCAATTTCTCAAAAAACCCCTTGAAAACTCATTCAAAAATCCAAATAACAAAGGAAATTCCAAAACTATCTATGCAACCACCCTCATAAATTTTCAAAAATAGAATAACAAATATCTCTATTTTTTCCAAAAAAATTTGAATTCAAAAATTTCTAAAAATGCAATTTAAAACCTTTTCTTTAATTTTCAATTTCAAACAAAATAACCATAACTGCAAAATGAATAACTTAACTTTTTTCAACATCATCAATTTAATTAATTAATAAAATCAATCTAATCCATGATTAAATTATTTATTAATTAAAATTAAATTAATTAATAAATTGAATCATTTTTCTAACATTAAACCAGATAAGTTAATCAACAACTTAAATACATAAAGACATTTAATTACCCTTTTCAACTTGCAATTAAATAATCAAAAAGAATGAACAATATTAAAGAAACATAACCTGACTAAAACCCGATGACACACTATGACTAGGATGATGACCCGGCATGGAAAGCCTAGCTACTATCTTCTAGTTGAATACCGTTGGGCAATGGAAACACTCAAACCTGTGAAACCAGGTGGAGTCAATGTCCTGTACCTGTCAACCTACGAACAAAGAGTATATCCACATGCATATATAAATCATAATTAAAACACATCGTGAAGAGGAAATCTCAGACTCGCAGGGCGCTCACAAGCAAGTGATGTGATACCCTCCCCTTCACCAATATAGTGTAACTAACTGACAAATCTAACATAATAATTTAGTCAAAAACATAAAACATCATTAATTTGAATATCCACTTATGCTAATTCAAAACATGCCATAATGATAACATCATAATAAAATACCATCACATCAAAATATAACATTCACATCAAGATATAGATAGTGATCAAATAGTAACCGAGTACCATAGTCAAGGTACTAATAGAAAATACAACAAAAAGCAGAAGAACATTGTTCGATAAAAGGGATAAAATGGAGGGGTATTACACCCGATTACCACGAATGGGGATGTGTTGCCTTTATGTCTTGGATGGGGATTTAATATCCTTAAGTGTGCACTAGTTTAGCCTTGGGTTGTGGAGTTGTTCCATGTGTTGTCTTAGGGGAGTGGCTTTCAATGAGGGCCGAAACACAAAGTGGTGCCAGGGTAACTCATTATGAGTTAGTTAATTCAGTGGTAATGTAAATAAATTTATTAGAATAATAGGTAGTATTCAATGCTTAATAAGAGTAATTGTGCCTCAATCATGGACTAAAGGGCTTGTCAGACTTGGGATGGGACGAGAAGGCCTGGAATGGCAAGATCATTATCTTGTCTCTATGAGAGATAACTGATTTCGCATTGGTTTGCATTAGGGGTTGAGAGTCGTTAGAGGATTCTAGGAGATCCCAAGATGGTGGTCGGGGCCTAATAAGACTTACCAGGATATCCCATGTAGCATTGTGATGACACTTCTCCTAAGTCAGTAGTATGTTTGTTTCAGTGATTCAATTGTTTAGTTAACTCTGAAAGAAATGTAACCATGGTGATTGTGCTGTAATTGTATTTGGTTAGTTCAGTTTTGTGTTAGCCTGTGTCTAGAGATAGACAGTATTGTCTAGGAATCCTTGTTACTATCTCCTAGCATGGGGGGTGGGCCTTTGGGTACCACTTGGTTGGGTGGAATGTGCACCTAACACCATTGGGTTTCCTTCATTGATCATGATGGTGAGATTTCCAATTGGAGAGCTCGTGGTATCCAGTTACATTTCATGCTTATATTCATTTCAGTTGATTCTTGTATTTTTTACCCCTCATTTGTAATTGAGGTGGAAGATTGTATTTTGTAATCACACTCATTGGTTATACCTCATTCGGGGAATGAGAGATGTAATATCATTTGTTAAATTAGTGTTATATGAAATCTTATTGTATCTCTTATTGTTATGATGTAATTTATGTTTTATGGAATGTATGAATAATTAATTTCTTAAGTAGATAAATGTTATGGATGAAATTATGATGTATATTTGGGTTTAAAAGTAATATTAGTCTCGTAACCTTAGAGGTTGTTGGCATTAGGAAGTGATATTACATGTTAAATATACTTTAAATATAAAAAAAATTGTGCGTTGTGTACTTAATTGCATCTTCCTCTAGGGTTACATGGCAGGGTGTTACAAGGAAAGAGAAGGTACTATTGTATAACTTGTATTTACCTCTTAGTAGGAGTATTTATGAGAAAATTATTTCATATGAAGGGAAAAAATTTCATTGAAACTAGAGAATGAGAGTTACCTTCAACAATGATATAATACAGTGTGAGAACTATTTACTAGAGCCATAACAACTTTTGGGAGGAATTCTAAGCTAAGGGGGGATGCAAGGACCTACATTTTGTGCAACTAATATAACCCTATTCTCTAAGGTGTAATATATTAATGGATACTTAGATAGTATAAAATTGATAAATGAAGTAACTATGATTGACATGTTAAGATATCATGGTCTATATAGGTAAACCCTATGAAAATTACCCCTCTTTATCTAAGCATCGATACATTTATATGATCATGTAGAAAAGGACTTTAATGATACATCAAGGATTGACATAAATAGGACAATTGATAAATCCTATATATCATAGTGCATATTTTATAACATAATATGGTCACTATCTTAATGAATAGTGTCATGAGTCCATAAACACCCAAAGGTATCTTGTAAACTTAAGATAAACAAGTATGTAGTTCAAGAAGGTAGAATGACAACTAACTAGCTTCGCTAAATTATACACACATTATAATGAAATGGATTGTGAATTTTAAAGAACTTGTGAAGACCCTATGAAATGGACCTAAAACTAACATTAGTTGAATTTAGTTGACTTGATACTTGATTATTTTTCACATGTGATTAAGATAATTGATATGTTTTATTAGTAAATAAATTTTTTCATGATTGTATGATAGGAGTAGATGATTTTAATATATTCTTACAATCTCATGTGTTCAAAGGTAAAATTGACAAAGTAATAAAATATGAATTTACAATGAAAAGACTGTAATGCCCTGCCTTGCAACCCTAAAGGAAGTTGTAATTAACGACTTAAGTGAACCAATTTTTTTTTTACAACGTGTAGTTAACATACACATTCACTTACTAATTAACAACAACCTCTAAAGCTACAAGGTTAGGATTACTTAAACCCACACATACATCTTACATATAACCAAAGCATTATGAGCTTTATGAAATAAACAACATACATCATAAGAATATCACATAACATAATAAGATATTCGACCAAGATACCATTTCATAAACATTAACTTAATCCAATAGTTACATCCCTCATTCCCAGAATGAGACAATAGTACATAAGATTACAATTACAAAATTCCACCTCATAAACATAAGAGGGGGTAAAATAACTTATACAAATTGGAATATTACAAAGCAAGAATAACACAAGAACTCGAGTCGTCCATCTGGATGTCTCGCCACCAAGAACTGAAGGTCAAGGGGACCCAACGGTTTTGGTGCATGTTCCACCCAACCATGTGGTACCCGAAGGCCCACTCCCATGCTAGGAGATAGTAACAATGTAACAAGGACAAAGATCCACAACCTCTAACCAAAGGAAGACTCAAACTAACTCATACTGAAATAACCAAAGCAAATGCAATAAACAAGAACAACTCTCACATTACTGACATTGCTTCCAGACATAAAATAGACCAAGCATGTTCAGAGAACAATACACATATACAAATACCAATCACCAAGGGACTCTCAAATTCACACAAATTAGAAAACATAACCACTCCAAACCTCTTGGAGGCAACAAACACATAGTCCACTCTTTTCATAGGAGGTACAAAATATCCCCATTCATGAAAACCGGGTAAAACTAAAAGGACACCATGCACTGCCCAAGAGAAAACAACTGGATGGCATAAAGATTCAACAACCCTTATCCTCTAAGTTCTTCTGGAAGACTTATAATTTAGGACAAACACTAGATCCCAAAAACCCACAATGCAACTTGACAACATAGCAACAAAAACATTCAAGTCATTAATCAAATCTAATATTTGGATTTCCTAAATCCATATTCATTCAATAGGTAACATTAACAAAGTCAAAGACACAATTACAGGGTTAACTCAAATAATCATATACCCATATTCCTATTTCCATTATAAGAAATCTTAAACAATTTGAACTTACATCCCCTTACGAAATATAGAGAACTAGAACATTTAAGGCAATCACAAGAGCATTACTATTTTTGGATATACTAAATCCATATCTCCTTCATATTTCATTCACAATAAATTAATTGCTCTACTTGAAATATAATAAATGAAAATAGTCATTTGTCTCATCAATATAAACAACTTCTTAATTTACCTTTAAATCGATACAAATTCATGCAAGTAAACTCTTTCCATTTCCTAACCAAATCTTACATCTCATTCAATTTTCTATTTAAAACATTCAATCCCTTTAATATCATAAAATATTGTTTCTCTATCCATTTTCCCATATATACTAATCAAACCATTTTAAAATCTCTATTCAATAATATATTGCATGCTTCTTATTAAAATAAAATACGATAATGAATTTACACTTAATATATGTATATTTATGTTCCATATTATGTATACACCAAATATATATATTAATAACTTAATTATATATATTCTTTAATACTCTAAACACAACAATTAAAATTGCTCTATGGAAATAAATGAAACAAAACAAATATTTGTCTTTTCCAATATAATTAGTTCATAAATTTACGTCTAATACAACATAAACTATTGCAAATACTATATTCAAATTTTCTATCCAAAATCTATACCACGCATTCTAATTTTATCCTTTAAAATCCCTATTCCCAATAATATAAAACTTTTGCTCTTTCAACTTAATTGAAATAATTAAACAAGTATCTTCAATCTACAAATACAAGAAATACTAATTTAAACAATTTCAATCAATTTCAATGTTTACTTCTAAAACTAACATCGGTTCTCTATTAACTGGATTCCTTTCGTTTTCCAACTAACTCAAATGATTTAATTATTTAATATAAAATACCCTTTTCCTATTAAACTGAATAATGCATACTAATCAGTTCCAATAAAAATATTTATTTCAGATACACAACTAACTCTTCTAATTTATACAATTCATTATGTAATTCATTATATCGATACAACTGAATTAAGAATTCATCTTTTCAGATAGGGGATAAATTACACTAATATTTAATTATCTAATTGATCTTAACAAAATAAGTATTTTCAATTATAACTCAAAACATTTTGCTTTAAATTAAATAACCAATTGCCCTTGTAAATTAAATCATTATAAAATTAATCAAATTAACATTTGGTCTCTTCCATAACTTATTGTGTTAAAATAAGATCAATATTTGGACTATAACCCAATATCATATATATATTTTTCTAATTAAATCAAATTAATAATTGGACCTTTTACACATGAATTTATATTTCACAATTAAATCTTAAATTATGCATTCTTTAAATCAAATATTTAACTCCTTCAATTAAACTTTAACATGCCATTTTAGAATAACCAATAATTTTCCCATACGTTTATAATTTTATTTCCACTAATCTAATATACAAATTTTATTTAAAATAATATAAATAAATATAATACTTTAATATTATAATAACAATACATAAAATATTAATATTTATAAATATCAATTTATTATTATTTTATTATCAGAGCAGCCATGGGAAAATAACTTAACAATAGTCTCATGTTTCAAGCATAACTCAAAAACTACAATCTGGGTATTTGTGATTTTTTAACCAATGTAAGAAAATTCCAAGGTGCAGAAACCCTTTAAATTTTTCAACAACCCAATTTGTGTAAGTGGAGTTATATGTGACACAACCAGACCATTTTACCATGAGAAAATGTAACTACCCTGGGGATTTTAAAATCTGATTTTTAATAATAAACAAAGGGTTTCATTTTCTAAAAACATTGCTCAATCTCTATGTTTGAATCCAAAACAAAATAATCAATTTCCTCAAACAAATTAAATTCAACTGAGGTTTTCACAATTTTCACAAAACAAAAGCTGCAAATTTATTTGATTTTTTTCTTCTAACAACAAATTTATTTTCTAAAATAGATTTAACAAAAAAATCTTTAATCACTACTATTTTAAAAACAATCAAGAACAATAAAAAAACATAGAAGAAAATTTGGCTCAAGAAGCTACAGGAAAGATGAATTTCTAATGCAAGTCTCCTCCAAAGATTTCCTGTATTTCCTTCAATCCTCCAACGAATCCAATCCAAAACCCAACCAATGCAAACAATCTTTCCTCCAATCAATTCTACAATCAAAACTCCCTTCAAACCCTTCTTGGTGCAAACCTTCCAAAATTTCTCTCTGCTATAAAAATGCATTTTTTTCTAAAAACTTTTCTACCCTAAAATTAAAAAATGTATTATTTATAAATCAAAAATACTTAATACAACCCTAATTCACATTACATGCAAATTAGATATTAATTTCAATTCCAATTCCAATTTCAATTTTTACAACCCTAATTCACATTGCATGCAAATTAGATATTAATTTCAATTTCAATTTTTGAAAACCCACTTTCAATTTAAAATGCAATTTTAAATAATAAATTAATTTTCAAAGTTGAAACTCATTTCCCAAATAAACATTTAATTACAATTTCTAATTTAATTCCCACAAGTTGAAATTAAATTCCAAAATTAATTTTAATTCTTTTATTTCCTTTCATTTTCTTGCATCACGTTTAATTAATTAATTTAATTATTTAATCACTAAATTCAACCCCCTTGGATTAAATTTAATTGATTAAATAAATTAAATATAATTAATTAATTTTAAATATAAACTTTTATCCACATTGCATTATTTAAATTAAACAATCATCAACATGATTTAAATGCAATTATTCTAAATATCTATTTCCAAATCAAGAATCCTTCAGAATTAAATAACATTAAAGCAAGACCGACAATGACTTGACACACATGACTGATGACACACTAAGGCTAGGGTGTAAACTTGACACATGTTACCTAGCTACTATCTCCCATTTAACTTAACCTTTGGATCGACACACTCAAACCTGTGAAACCAGGTGGAGTCGATGTCATGTACCTACAATCCTGTAACCAAGTAAACATCATACAATATATCCAGCATATAATACACACCATTAAGGAGAAATCACGGATTCACAAGGCACTCGCAAGCAAGTGATGCGAACCCGTCTTCTTCACCAATACACTCATCGAAATTGACACTTCCATCATAATCCAATAATCTCTTAATAACATCTCATGCTAACTCTACAACATCATTAATACATAATGCATGTGAAACAATAATTAGATCAACACATCACACAATAATAGTTGTCGCTCAATAGTAGCGAACAAAACATCATAACAAAATGTATCCAGTATCAAAGTAACTACAACCAAACATAACATAAAGCAAACCGAATAAGGAGCAAAACGAAGGGGTATTACAAAGACAACCTAGAATATTTAGAGGATTAATCAAATTAATTGATTTTTTATATTAGGATGATTAAAGGAAATGTGTCTCATGATGTTTTTATTAATTATGAAGGTTGATATATATTTATTATTATCATATTTAGACTTGTGTTATACATAATACGATAGTTAGATATAATTTTTTATTATATACTTCAACAATCTTATATGCACAAAGATAAAATTGAGGATGCAATGTTAGATAAAGTTAAATGAAATGATAATATAGAATAATTAAGATGTTTACTTGGAATTAAGTAATTCTATTTGTATTCCTCTTATATGAATTAAATAAAATATGCCTTGTGAAATCAAGAAGCTGCAAATGTTCAAAATTAGGTTTAATTGGAAATTAGATAGATAAAAGGTAATATTGTGAATAGTTTGTTATTATGATTGAGTTATAAATATATGTACCAATGGTTTTTTAATTATGTTTCTTCAGATATGATGATTATTGAACATATTGACATGTTTAATTGAGTGTATAATTCCATGGCCTATGGAATTGGAGATCTCTCACGAACCCAATTTGACTACACCATGAAAATAGGACCATATTCCATATGGAGGGACTATAGTCTTGTTTGTGATGTGATTAATTTCATAATTTTAATTATGAATGTGTGTTTGTGATTTTTATTTAGTTTCTTGTGATCCTAGGATGTAAGTTGGCATTTTGTTTGGAAAATTTCGGATTCCTTATTTAATGGGGTTTTTAAGGGTCTTTAAAAGCTTATCTTTAATTTTTCCTTTATTTTTGGCACCCTAGGGTAAGTATCTATGGGTATGGGGTTCATTTATATCCCAAAATAAATCAGCATTGATTTCACTCCTATCAATTTCCCATTAAGAGGAGTGATGAAAATAGGGCCTTGGGATGGGAAAAATGTGTTGTCTTGTCTCATTCTTGTTCCCACAGGTTCACTTATGAACTTGGGAAATCCCACAAAAAGAATCACATTTGTGAGCCTCCTTTGTAAGAGATCATGGGAAGAGTGTCTAAGTACACTCCCAATCCTCCAAAAAGGTCTCACACATGTGTGAGCACTTGTGGGAGAACATGCTTTGGGGAGAAATGAGAGAGTGATAAGTGTCATTCTCTCATTCATGGTACTCAAATTAGGGTTTCCTATTTACTTCCACTTGAGAATGAGAAAATGAGGGATTTTGAGTAGTTTTCACTTCTTTTCTTTTTAGATTTTTTTTTTGTAGGGAGTTCTTTTTCACTTGGGAATTTGGAAAAAAATTTCTTTGCTTGGGAAGGGATTGGAAGGAGTTTGATTTGGAGTTCCATCTCAACCCATCCTCACCATTGGGAAAGCTCAAGAAGGTAAGCCTTCTTGGATTCATGATTTATTTATGCAAGGTATTGAATAAGGTTTAAATTTTGTGTTTCTTGTTCATTTATGTTGTGAATATGGGATAAGATAATAAGGATAAAATCATACTTCTGGGAAGAGCATTAGTAGTGTACATAAAAAAATGGGACTTTTAGGTTATATTTTTATGATGTTTTGATTTTGGTTTATGAGAGAAAATGGGTTAAAGGTTTAATATGTGTTTCATTGTTACTTTGGGAGATTATATTTATTATTCTTGTAAAAATTTTCATGATTTTGTGACGTGACTTGGTTCTTAGAGAGATCTCCTAGATTGGTGGTGACCTATGAGTAGGTCAATGGTTGGGAGGTGAGAACTCCATGGTCATTGGATTTTATGTTTTATGTAGGAAAGGATGACTTTAGAAAGATTTCTACATTATTGGAAGGAAACCATTTGAGTTATTTTGAATCTTAGTCATAATATAGAAAACGAAAACCTTCAAGTGGACTATGTAATTTTTGGGTATGGTGGGAAATGTTATGTAAGACTTAATATTTAAATGTATGTTCCTTTGTGGAGTAGGTAAATGAAAATAATATATATAAGGAGTTGCTATTTAAGAATATCACTTGTCCTTCTCTTTTCAATCAAATTAAAAAATAAAAAATAAATAGTTACAACCATCAATGTAGATCTATTTAATTTTGAAATTTCTAAGTTATTGTCCTCTCAAAAGTTCTTTAATGATGATTAAGTAATATGGTCATGAGGGAATACACTTAGAAAGGTTTTGAATCTTTGAAAAAGATATTTTATTATTTTTATAACAAGATAAAATGCAAAACCATATCATTAAATACACACCCACATATATCGGTATATGAAATAATTATATATATATACAAAATTTTAAGAATTCTTTCATTTATTAAATTGAAGAAAATATATAAATATATAAGATATAATATATTGTTCATGTTAAAATAAAAAATAAAAAACTTATTCTTTATTTTAACAGTTTTAATTAAATATATAGGTATAAAATTTTAAAAATATTAAATGAATAAAAAAGGGCACAAATAGGATTTACTTACCACAACCCCTATTGTAGAGGGGAGCTTGGATCCTCTAAGGAGTCATGACCCTCCCCAAAGCAGGAGCCATGGCCTCCCCATGGAGATAATTGCAATCTCAATTAGTGGAAACATGGGGGTGATACTTGTAACCTTCCTCTTCAATTTTTTTTATAATAGATTATGTATTTTGGGGTTTAAGAAATTTACAATGAAAAATAACATTAGTATGGTACATAGATTTGAGTGGATATATTACTATGAATATCACAAATATATATACAATATTAAATTAGTGATAAATAAATAGATCTATACAAGGATAAAATAATTAAATAAATGAAAGATAACTACGCTCAAATGATCATGTGAGAAGTATATATATTACATATATATACTCTCAATGTATTATATGCAAAAAAAAAAGAAGGGTTTTGGCTGCAAATCAACTCCATTTATTTCATACTTCATTGCCTCTTCAAATGCATAAAAAATGAGAATATCATAGCAAAAAATTTATAAGAGATCTTATGGGTTAGAGTTTTCTTAAGATACCCTATATTTAAGGGTTGTGATTAAACTTAATCCAACGGTAAAAATGATTTAAGGATTTAAGGATTTAATTCAAGTTTGTAGTTTTAAGTGGTTATCAGTTTTATATTAAACATAAACTAATTTAAGGTCTTTATGTAGGCTAATTATCATTAGAAGGAATTGATTATTAAACTCTTAAATAACTTAGGTTCAAATTATTTATCCAACCTTGAGGAATTACAATTTAAATCATTAGTTATATGTAACTAAATAAGTTATGAAAGTTAATAGTATCCTAATTTATTCAAAATGGAATAGGTAAATATCTAACAAAGTTATGATAAGTAACTAAGTCAAATACTAATGTTGGGAATGTAATCTCTTCTAGACCTAGTAGATAGTCAAGCAACGATTGATCCACTTGAACGTAAGGTTTTCATGAAAAAAATTAATAATAGAGTACCCCTTTGTATCAGGAATTAGATTTATAGACACACCTTGGTTCAAGTAAAAACTTATGTATTATGGTCAATCCTAGAAGGTTGAGAAGGTGTGTTTGCAAGTAAACCCTAGGTGTGGCCATAAGGATAATCTCTTAGAGTTAATATCCACACTTGATGGGATATCAAAATACAGACATGTGTAGCTCAATCCATGGATAGGTTCTCAATACAAATTGATGAAAGAGCACTTGGGTTGTTATAAGAATTTAATTAATGATAAAAAAATTGGCCAAGTTTTCTTAGTGAAATTCTTTGGGCATTACAACTAGTTTAAACACTCTAATAGCACATTAATAGCTAATCCTACACTCTAAATCTATAATACATGTATTAGTATCAAATGTATATTCAAAAGAACCATGTGATTCAAAAGGGGGAATCTAATTTATATTCAAGAATAAAATTCAAAATCAAGTACCATTTTCCACTCATGAAAATAGAACTCATGCTTGGAGTAGTCAACTAGTCAAACTATGTGCTCCATTTAGAAAGTATAACTCCTCTTGCAATATACTATTATACACTATCTATAATATAACTCTAAGATGATTTTCCTATTCTATTATGTAAATTGTTGAACACACGAAATACTAAGAGGGGGGTGAATCAATATTCTACTAAACCATCTAATTATCAACCATTTGTTTTCCAAAGCATACTTAACAACTATAAGCAATGTAAGCGTGAATAACCCATAACATAAACAACACATGAACACCAATATTTTTATGTGAAAAACCCAAAAAGGGAAAAATCATGGTGAGGATCAACTCACAATATATTATAACCACTTATAAGATATTATAGAAAGGCTCACTATGAGGAGGACTCACTATCCAAGTGAACTCACTATTCATAGAGAAAAGAAAGATACAAGAGATGTGGCTTCACAACCAGAGTTTGAACTGAGAGAAATGTATCTAACTTATGTTGAATTCAACTCCTTTGAATCTCATTACAAATATTGCAATCAACTCAGGTTACCGGTCTCCAATTTTCTCTATCTTTGAAAATCAGTCACTTAACTCACAACCTATTCACACAATTCTATAATTTCACATCACTACTTGAATTCATATCATATAATCACCACATAATTATTTTTCTTCAAGTCAAATTAACCTTGTATATATATTGAACTCCATCACAAACATCAATTAGGTCGGCCTAATTAGATGTAGCCTCGAATTATGCAAAATGTGCCTTGTCGGCACCCAATTCAAACCAAAATTGCCTTCGCACAAAAAAACACAAGTAATATAGGTCATCATGGACCTATCACAACTCATTTTCCATTTGCATCAAGTATTTAATCTTCTCAAAACTTTATATTCATCAAGTCAGCCAAGTATAGAACCAAAAAGTGAAATACTCCAACTAATCGACACCAAAGGAATACAAGGGCGATAGAATGTTTCACTGAATAAAAAATATAATGTAATGAAACCTGTAAGCCTTCTCCTATAATCACATCATCTAACTAAAATCAGTGGAGGAATGTGGACCAGTTAGGTAGAGGCAAGTAAGTAAAAAACTATGTAAACCATATCTGCCATACTTTTGTTACTTGCAACTCTTGAACCACTGAACCAAAACAACTAAAATTATGAAATAAGATGCCAAATATATCTATGAAAATCATACTAGAACCATAGGAGTAGATGGGTATGTGTAGGATCATGATGGGCCGAAAATTTGTGATATGTAAGTGATATGATGGCCCATGTGGCTAGCGACTTTTTTCTTACCCAAAATTGATGAAACGAAAAGGGTTTTTAAAGGATATTCTCAAATTTCCACCAATATAAATTATTCTTTACTTTGAATTTAATAAATAATTATTATTCATTTTCTATTTGAATTATGACTAAAGT
Organism: Sequoiadendron giganteum; assembly: GCA_007115665.2. Classification (NCBI taxonomy): domain Eukaryota; kingdom Viridiplantae; phylum Streptophyta; class Pinopsida; order Cupressales; family Cupressaceae; genus Sequoiadendron; species Sequoiadendron giganteum. The sequence goes on along the minus strand of CM021105.1, from coordinate 240,219,988 downwards.
CCTGATTGATAGGTTAATTGAAAAAAATCTATAGCTTACAAACAGTATCACATTTTTTGAATCTGAAACATGCATCACATTTTATGCTTTGCATACTATAGGATTAAAAAAAAAAATTGAATTTAATGAATTTTTTTACCAAGTTAAGGTGGTTAGGCATACGATTTTTTATATTTTTTAAAAGTTGTAATAAAAAAATCATAATTAATTATTTATTTGAAAAAAAATTACAAAAAAATATGCATCACATTGGGACATGAGTCCTTTACTTATATATTATAAAAAAATATTATCATTTTATTGTGGTTAAGGTGGTCAGAAAAAACATCTACTTCTTATTTTTTCCTTGAAATTTAAGTACTACTGCATTGAAATTTCAAATTTTCACCAAATAGTTTTAAAAAAATTAAATAAACCTAGTAGTTTAGAAACTACATTCAATTTTCTATAGATTCTATTCTTACATATTTTTGAAATAATATAGATAACTTATTCAAATTTTTACGTCAAGTTGCCTAACTCTGATTTTCTAAATTTTCATCACCACTTAAGGGCATGTTTTTTCCATGATGATCATGCACATGCCTAGATCTAGAAAGACAAACAAACACATACCAACTTACCAAAGAGCACGGTGTGCTGAAACTGCCAGTATAAACACTTAGGCCAAAAAACCTTTTGCAAAATTAACTTTTTTGTAGACATCTGTCATACATCATGTGGTGTTGACATCAATGAAAATTCATTAATGACAACCTTCTTCATTCTTTCAACAATCTCCCCCTTTGTCATTGATTGCAACATGTGCCAAAACAAATATGTCTCTCCAAATATCTCCCCCATTTGACATCAAGGGAAAAGGTTGCTGACCCACACACATATATACAAATTGAACTAGCTCCCCCTTAGGAAGCTAACCAAACAATCCTAATATATCTATATAAATAGAACAAGATTTGGAAAACATAAAAAATGAAAATGTGTAAAGAGATAGAAATGGTCAACCCAAAGATGTTGATCCCTAAAGCTTTTGAAGAATGACTTGCCAAGCAGATTTTCCTTCTTCCTAGCTCTTCTTTGCTGCTGCAAGCATTCTGTGTAGAGACTCAAGCTCTATCAATGTCTCTTCTCCTTCTTCCATAGTACTGAGTGTAAGATTGATCTTTAAATCTCTATCAGAACTGGCAAGGGCACTTGAGATTGGTTTGTGCTCTATTTTTACCAAGTCCCTTAGCTTCACAAGATGCTTGATCACTTCTTCCTTCTAGCTCTACAAAGTGAAGAACCAATCATGCAAGTCCACTATATCAGTCTATTTTTTATTGTCTTTTTCTAGTTTTGTATGATAGGCTTTTGATGCATTAGCTATTTGAGACTCAATTGAGTCCATTTTAACTTTTATCCCTTGAGTGGAATCTGACCACTTCATGCAATATAAAAATTGTGCCTTTATAGCTTCCTTGCAAGCTAGCACTTCCTTCAAGCATTCTCCAACTTTTGTATGTGCATATGCACATTTTTCTTTAATTTCCATCAGCTTATTTTCTATAATCATTGTCTCAAACTCTATTTCATCTTTTCTTTTCAATCCAGAGGTATATTCCTCAAAGGAATCAAAAAACAATTTTATTTTCTCCATCAAAGGCAGATATGTGTCAACATTAGTTGCTGGAATGATCTCTTGCAATGTTTTCATGACCTCATCTATTAATTCACTACTCTTCTAATGTATTTCAATCATTTCTTTTCATATCGATGCACTAAACACATCACTCAGTTGCAACTTATGCATAAGAGATATCTTATCCAAATCAACATTGTCTTGTTGCATGGGAAGTTGCAACAACTGAGAAGAAACAACTGGTTGAAACTTTAATTATTTTCATAGAAAATATTCTAAAGTTTTATCAAGGGAGGATTCACTGGAATGCTTAGGTATATCCTAAAAAAAAATTAGCTTCTTCATTCTTTTCGGTATTAGTCTTTTCTTCTTCTACTACCTTTTCTTCTTCCTCACCGAAAATCTTGTCTTTGTCTTTGTCTTTATCTCCTTCATCCTTTTCCTTCTTTCCTTGCTCCTTATCTTCATTTTTATCCCCTTCTCCTTCCTTTTCACCATAATTCACTCCTTCCTGATTCTCTTCATCCTCATTCCTTTGCTCATCAACTATACCATGCTTCTCACCTTCACCAATGTTCCACTCTTTATCTACCATAGGAACATGTGTCTTCAGGTGGCCTTGACTATAGTCTCCTGAGTTACCACAAGAACAAATGTATCATATTTTGTAGCTTCCTCTATGATCCCAATAACATCCTCATTTTTATAAATTTCTTGCATTGGTTCATCTATGTCTACATGAATATTATTAAGAATTTATCCTATATTAGTAGCCCCCATGTCTTCCATTTCTGAATCTTGGTTCTTACTGCTAGAGGCAATATGGATCATTCCATATTTTTGGGCTATATCAGTAGCCTTATCTTATGTCTCCTTCTACATTCTGTCAATTTGATCTTGATCTCTTCCCATTAGGAGTGTAACCCTTCGTTTCATTCAAAAATCTTTATTAATTACTTGGGCTAGAGTGGCCTTTTCAGCATCAAATAAGGAGAAACCAATTTTCTCGACAACATCTAATATGAGCTTCTCTTCCCTTTTATTTTCTTCTCTTCTTCTCTACATTAATATTTTCCATACATCATTAGGAAATTTCTTCCTAATGTTCTCCATATCTGCCTCAATTGTAACAATGAATTTGATGACTTATATTATTATGGCTATGTTCTCCTCATTCTCCTTTTTGTATAGTGAAATAGTTTCTTCCATCTAATAATGCAAATACCTTTAAATAATGAGTCCAACTTCATTGGATTGAGTTGTCTTTTCAGAGATGTCTTATTTTCCTTCTTCTTTTTCTTCTCCAGTTCTATTGTATCTGATTTATTTTTCTTCTTTTCCTTCACCTGCTTGTGTACATGTACCCAAAATGCTTCTTTTTATTTTTCAACTTCCTCTTCATATGAAGTATCAAAAATATTTATCCTCTATTTCTTTGAAACTATGCCTTTTCTTTTCATGATTAATGGGGAATCCTCATCCTCTTCTTCTTCTTCTTCTTCAAACTGTACACTCAAGTCTTTTTCTCTTCTAGCTTTCTCTTTCTTCCCTCTTGATTTAGTGGCTATAGAGACTTCCAGAGTAGTCTTTATTATCTTTCCAGTCCTTGTGACCTCTTCCACCTTAGTTTCTTCCATAACTAGAGCACTGGTCTTCGTTCTCTTTGTTCTACTAGAGGTAGAAATTGATCTAGATGGTTGTTGAATACCATGGGAATGGTGGAAGCCACTCTTATAGAACTTCTAGATCTAGGGGTCCCACTTGATGTGCTCAATTATCCTACTACACTTGCTCTTAACACTCTTATATGTTCATATGAGAGTCCTCTATCTTTGAATTTTTTTGGTACCACTTTATCCACATTTCTTTTTATCTCATGATTTCTCAATTCTGCATGTACTTCCATGGATTTCTCTTCATAAGTTCTATGTATTTTTTGAGTAGGGTCCTTAGGAAAATTCAATAGTATAGAAACATAGCCATAAACTTCATTTTCAGTGACCTCATGTCCAATTTCCTAAATCCAGATAGTTCTAGGTTCCACAACTTCAATGATACATTCATCAGTTTTAACCAAAAATGTAATATCATCTCGATATTTCTCCACAATAGACTTAGGGATTCTTTCCCTTTCATGCATTATTTTTTGAAATAATATGAAGAAATAAGTAAGTGCCTCATCTTGATCTTTCATATCTCCAAGGCTATGTAGATATTTAAATATTTTAAGGGATAAAGGTCCATCTTTACTCCATACAATATTGCTTCTTCTTGGAAGCTCCCTTAGAAAATAGAACAGAAAGAAAACTACCAAGGAACCAAATTTGAATGGGTATTTCTTATCCTTAGTCTGCTTCAAGTTATAAATTAGTTGTTTCTAGAGAAACTCACATAAGTCATAATCTTTTCCTTTTTTATAATTTCATGAGCTAAAGGATTTTATGTGGTGAACAAAAAATTCTCTCTATTGGTGTAGAAAATTTTGTATCCAATAACCACAACATACTTTACTACCAGATTCATTATGGTTTCTACAATGAGATCCCTTTAGTCAAATGTGTCTCTTTTCATCTCCATTACATCCTTATTCTTTACAGATTTCAAAATAGGTATGAACTGGTGTCAAATAGTCTAGTATCCTCCCTTATGACTTCTTTAGTTATCAATCCAGGCATGTTAGTCCACATGAATTTATCATACACTCTACTTAGTTTTATTGTCACATACTTGAGCTCATCATCATGGGTAAAGCATGGAAACCACTACCATACATTTAGCTTCTTCTTTACCAAGTTTTTATATTCAGGTTTAATATTGAAATCATCTCCAGTTAAATGGTTTGTCCATTGGTATATAAGTTTTACATGGTTGTACTCTTCCATATTTGTGTCAATATATGCCCTAATATCCTCAATAGGTAAAACCTTGTATGATATACTAAAAAAATGCTCCTAGCGGGTTGTTCTCAAACACTTTGATGGGATATTTCTTGAATTTGAGTTGGGGTTTCCCAATCACATTTACCACTATATGTGTTTCCATCTTGAATTAAAATGCTTCAAAAAAAAAAATCTCTAGATAATGATAAATACATTGTTCTTGCTCAACTGAAATAAGGGTTCAAATACTTTTCTTCTTAAATCACCTTCAGACTCTTGAATTCACTTCAACTTTCACTACTTGCTTCAATTGCATAAAAGTGAAATGAAATCGACAAGGGATAGGTATATAATCCTTTTGATTCTACCCTAATCCACATTTAATTGACCAAACAATAACACTGGTAAAACCTTCTCTATGCAACAACAATCCTTAAATCGCTCCACAAATCTCCACATTTGCATATTTTCTTCTGGATTTTTCTTCAAAAGGTCCATAATATCCATCTAAATCTCATATCTTCATGCCAATTCCTAGGTTCAATTCTCGGAGGAATTATCTACACCGAAGGGTGGTATAGATTCATTTGTGATCTCTTTTTCTTCCTTGTTCTCAGGCTCTTCTTTCTTTCTCCAAATATTTTCCATTTCCTTCTTTACTTCTGTCAGATTGATCTTTTTAACTAGTTTATTTCTCTTTGCCATATTATCCTTCAAATTTATTCTTCTACAAAATCTAGCAATATGTCTAGGTCTACTACAATTGTTACATATGATATTTTTCTTAGCATTACTCCTTTAATTCATTTTGAATCTAGATTGATTAGCCTTATGTGCAAATCCATAGCATGTATAGCAGTAGCCATTAAAATATTGAATCATTCTACTACTATTATATGCACTCATCATTTGACTTCTACATTCACTTGCTCTATGTACAAATCTTTTGCATGTAAAACATTGACCAGTAAAGGATGAAACATTCTGATTCATTTTGCTTCTACATTCCAATTCTCTATGTCCAAATTTATTGCAAAAATATCAAATACCATTAAAACATGGGTACCTTTGAGCATTTAGTTGTCTAATAGGGGGTATTCTAGAATTTCTCCTTTGTTTCTGGAACATGTCATTGTTCTTCTTGCCTTCATCTTTCTCTACTTTATTGATCTTCTTTGCATTAGATGTCTGATCTTTTGAGATTTCTCCTTTTTCAAGTCCAAAACCACCTTTATCTTTAGATGCTTTCTGACATGTAATCAGTTCATCAAGCATTGTAGAATTTTTTTTGAATTTTTCCTCATGAATTATTTCTTTTCCATATCTGATCTCACATTTAGCACTTATTTTTCAATTCTTGAGCATTCATCAGTCTTTCATTTTACCATTGCATTCAGAACTTCCTTAATTCTTTTATTTTCTTCCACTTCCACTTTTAGACTAGTTATGTTCTCATTTTATTGTTTCAATTTTTCATTGACATCCTTATGTCTTTCTCTGAATTTTTTGATGCAATCATTTGCTTCTTTAATATTTTCTTTTAGATCTTTGTTTTCAACTTAAATTTTGTATATGTCTTCAAGAGTAACCTTGAGTTCTCCATATTTTTCAAATATGTAGTCTTCTTATATGTATCCATTACAAGGAAATACTTATGAATCCATGTGTTCAAATTCCAAGATCTTCCCAAAGCGTTCAAGCTTCTTACAAGGAACCAAGCTCTAATACCAATTATTGAACACACAAAATACTAAGAGGGGGGTGAATTAGTATTCTACTAAACCATCTAATTATCAACCATCCAATTTAAAAAGAATACTTAACAATTATAAGGAATGTAAGTGTAAATAACCCATAACACACACAACACATGAACACCAGGATTTTTACATGGAAAACCCAAAAAGGGAAAAAAACATAGTGAGGATTAACTCACAATATGTTATAACTGATTATAAGATATTACTCAAAGGATCACTGCTAGGAGGACTCATTATCTAGGTAAAATCATTGTTCATAGAGAAAAGAAAGAAACAAGAGATGTGGCTTCACAACCAAAGTTTGAACTAAGAGAAATGCATCTAACTTATGTTGAATTCAATTCCTTTGAAGTTCATTACACATATTGCAATCAACTCAAGTTACCATTCTTTGTTCTTCTTTGTCTTCGCACATCAATCACTTAATGCTCACAACCTATTTGCACAATTCTGCAATATTCACATCACTTAGGTCAAGATGTAGCCTCGAATTATGCAAAAACATCAATTAGGTCATCCTAATTAGATGTAGCTTCGAATTATACAAAAGATGCCTTGTCAGCACCCAATTCAAACCAAAATTTCCTTTACGCTCAAAAGACAAGTAATATAGATCGACATTGACCTATAAGAACTCCTTTTTACATTCGCATCAAGTATTTAATCTTCTCAACACTTTGCATTCATCAAGTCAGCTAGGTATAGAACCAAAAAGTAAAATACTCCAATTGATTGACACCAAGGAATACACGAACCATAAAATATCATGCCAATTGAAAAATATAATGTAATGACACCTGTAAGCCTTCTCCAAAAACTACGACATCTAACTCAAATCTACAGAGGAATGCATATCAGTTAGCTAGAGGCTAGTACACATAAAACTATGTAAACCATATCTTCTAAACTTTTGTTAATTGCAACTCTTGAACCACTTAACCAAAAAAACTAAAATTTTGAAATAAGATGCCAAATATATCTATGAAAAACATACTAGAACTGCAAGAGTAGATTTAAAAATGCAAACAAATATGGACCAACTTACCGAAGAGCATTATGTGTTGAAACTGTCGGTATAAACACTTAACCAAAAAACCTTTTGCAAAATTAACTTTTTTGTAGACATCCATCATACATCATGTGGTGTTGATGTGGTTTTGACATCAATGAAAACTCATTAATGAAAAACTTCTTCATTATTTCAACATAAATCCCATATCAATAATAACTTAAAATTTTCATAATATTCATTCTATGTGTCTTAGTGTTTCATCTAAGTAATCTTGATATTCCTCCCAAGAGAGGTGCGTCTTTCCATGAGGAGTCAACAAGTGAAAATGTTCAAAACTATTAAATATTAATTTATTCTTAGTATTTATAAGGTTTACAACACTTAGTCCTAATAATATACCACTTTTAATAGATAACAAAAGCATATACTATTTCCAACAAAAGAAGACTAATAGATATGCACATAAATTATCATAGTTTCTTTGCACTAAATAAACTTATCAACATTCACTCATTTAGTGAGGTAATCTATAATATTTTATAAAGGTGTTGACTTTATAAATTAATGGTTTCTTGTCCTCAACCATATTTTGAACAAAGTGATATTATATATCAATGTGTTTAGTGTGAGCATATAAGGCATGATTCTTAACTAAGCTAATGGTAGTCTAATTTTTTGGATGTTGTGGTTATTTTTTTGATAAGTGGTTGTCATTGATGTCAACACTATTAGCATTGAATCTACTTAAGGTTGTATATGTCAAGGAGATTGAAATAATTGTAAAAAATAGTATAGGCAGCTAGTGGAGTTGAGAAGGTCATAATGTTGTAAAGCTCTATGTGTTGAAGATCTGAAGGTGCAATTCAAAGGGTTTTCTGTTGAAGCTTTCTAGTATGTTGTTTGAAAGTTTTAGAGGTTCACATAAATATTTGTGGAAGTTATGAAGATCTATGTGCCTATAGTTACTCAATTTTTGTAGATGGTGTTCTTGGTTGAAGCAGATGAAATTCTGGTAATTTCATGTGTTGCACATGTACCTATGACATTCATGGATGAGTCTAGATCGTGCTCTATCCTTGTTGTACATCCACATTGATTGAAGTGTTCATGATCGGAGATTCTTCTGATGTGTGCTTGATTTTTCATGTTCTTGGCTGACATGATGATGCTAGCATGTTGTGGATCCATGAGGATTAATATTTTATTGTTTGGCATGTTTGGAGGTCCTCACTATGTTGTGACCAGCTTGTGCTAGTGCACATTGTAATTTGTTCATGTATCAAGGCCAACAATTGTAATTCATTCTTTATTTGTGGCCAACTGAATAGTGATTGTAAATCCATCTAGTGGATATATATGTGAGATTGTTTTCCTCATTTAGAGACAAGTGTTCGAGTGTACAAGTGCGAATAAAAGTCAAATCATTCAGAGCAGAGTGTGGAAGAGTTTGAGCTGAGGTTGGAATAGTTTGAAGAAGTTTTTATGCACCTAACTGGATCTATAATTAGGATTTTGTGGAAGCTAATTTCTCAGTTCAACTTCATCAAATGGATTTAATATGATTATTGTATGTAAGGCAGCGAGTCTTCCCTTTGAGCAATGTGCTCTAGGTAGTGCATTCCCTTTTTATTCTTCATTATACTTCAAATAGGATATAATCTTGTGGACTAACATCCACTGTGGTTTTCCCCCTAACAAGGTTTCCACGTATAAAATCTTGGTGTTCATGTGTCTTTGATGTGTTGTTGATGTAATGCTTGCACTGTTAATTGTCAGATCTATGATATAAGGTTGATTAATATTGTATAAGTTTGATTTTGGTAACAACTAATTCACCCCCTCTCTCAATTGTCTATCCTTGTTTTTCCATCAATTGGTATCAGAGCTAGTTCCTCTGAAAGAAGCTTAACAACTCGAGGTGATTTGAGATGGCATCATTCAAAAAGGATAGTCCTAGATTCGATGGTACAAACTACTCTCTATGGAAAGTCAGGATGGAATGTCATTTAAGGTGCATTGGTGAACCTTTTTGGAAGATGACACAAATTGCATATACTATTCCTCAGAATGGTCCCTCCTTTGAAGATGAGATCAAGAAATTTGAAATTAATACCAAGGCAGTAGAAACACTGGTGAGTGCTTTGACAGATTCAAAGATGAAAAATGTGATGGGATTGAAGACTACATACCAAATTTGGAAAAATCTGGAAATATTGTATGAAAGAGATGCTCTAGTGAAAAGTGCTAAGCTACAAAGTCTAAAAGGAAAATGGGAGTGCTTATAGATGAGTGAAGATGAGAACATATTTTCCTTCTCACATAAGATAAATGAATTGGTGATGGACATTAGATGTGCCAGTGGAACCTTGGATGATAATGAAATTGTGGCTAAGATACTTAGATCTGTGCCCCCTTCTTACAAGACAAAATCTCATGCTATTGAAAAACTCAAGACAGTGACAATATTACAAAAGACATATTGATTGGAAAACTTGTTGCATTTGAATTGAGCGAACTTGGTGAGTCTAATCCTAAGATTGAATATGCTTTCAAGGCTATTGTATCTGAGATAAACAACTAGAGATATGATTCAAGAGAAATTTCCAAGAGAACATTCAGGTATGAAGATGAGATGAAGTGAATTGAAGATGAAGAAAAGGAATTGGAAGAACTAGAAGCATTGATTGTGAAAAGAGAATCAAGAGGTCATGGTAAGTACAAAGGAAATTTACCTATTAAATTTTTTTCTTGCAGTAAGATAGGTCATTTTGCATCTAGATGTCCTAAAAGAGTTTCAAAGTATAAACCTAAGAACACTAGATTTCAAAGAAAGTTTTATTATGTTGAAGAAGGTGTAACTGATGAAGAATCTGATAAAGAAATTTGAAATGAATATGAATGGGTACTTATTTCTATCAAAGAAAATAGTCAAGTGTCCACTGAATTTTCTAGTAATGTGAATGTTGAGAAAGCTCTTGTAGCCAAAGTTGAAGAGAAAGATGAGTGGGTGATTGATAGTGGATGCTGACATCATATGACTGATGAAAAAAGCAAATTTGTAATCTTGGAAAACTATGATGGTGGTGTTGTGAGGTTTGGAGACAACACTTATAATGTTATTTGTGGAAGAGGCACTATTTCTTTTGGTGGTAAGCACAACACTAATGATGTTCTTTATGTATAAGGCTTAAAGTATAACTTGTTGAGTGTTGGACAGATGGAAGATAAAGGTTACAATCTACAGTTCAAGAATGGTAAGTGTAGAATATTGGGAAGTTCAGGAAATATGATTGCTTTAGGAAAAAAGACAAAAGGTAATATCTTTCAATTGAGTGCTTCTAGTGAAAGTTGTTTGATTTCTCAAATTGATGTAAGATGGTTATGGAATAGGAGGTTGTGTCATTTTAACTTTGATAAAATTTTCAAGATAAGCTCTACTCAAATAGTTAGAGATCTACCTAAGTTAGTAAAGCCTACTAACACTATGTGCAAGGAATGTTAGATGGGAAAGAAAACAAAAAATTCTTTTCAGAGAAAATAGTATAGTTCTAATGGAGTACTAGATTTGATACATACTGATCTATGTGGTCCTTCTAGAATCATAAGCCTACAAGGTGAAAGGTATTTTATGTTGCTCATTGATGATTATTATAAAATGATATGGGTCACTTTCTTGAGAGAAAAACATGAAGCATTAGAAAATTTCAATAGTTTTAAAGCTATGGAAAAGAATGAGACTGGTCAAAGGATCAAATGTCTAAGGTCAGATAGAGGTAGTGAATTTACTTCTTGAGAATTAAATTCCTTTTGTGAAGAGCATGGAATCCAAAGACAACTATCTACTCCTCGGACCCCTCAACAGAATGGAGTTGCTGAAAGAAAGAACAAAACCATTCTCCACACTGCTAGAACCATGATGTTGGAAGAAAATTTTCCTCATTTCTACTAGAGAGAAGCTATAATTACTATTGTGTACACCATTAATAGGGTGAATGTCAACAGTAATTCTGGTAAGACACCTTTTGAGCTATGGTTTGGTTATAAGCCTACTGTCAAGTATTTCAAAATCTTTGGAAGCAAATGCTACATCAAGAGAGATGATGATATAGGTAAGTTTGATGCTAGAATTGATGAAGGAATCTTCTTAGAATACTCTACTAAAAGCAAAGCTTACCAATGCTTTAATAAAAGGCTGAAGAAAATGGTTGAAAGTGCAAATGTCAAGGTTGATGAAGATATTGGTAAATCATCTAGATCTAATGGTTATGATTTAGATGATCAACACGATGGTACTAACAATGAAAGTAATGTTCAGGCACATAATCAACTTCAAATTGTTTAGGTGAACCAAGGGAATCAAGAAGAAAAAAATAGCAGAAGTGCAAAATAAAGAACACAAGAAAAAGAGGTAAGAGAAAATCTCAAAACTCCCAAGTATGTAAGACAAAATAATTTTGATAGCCAGATCATAGGAGACAATAGCAAAGGTGTGCAAACTAGAAGAAGAATTATGGAAGAATATTGTCTAATCTCTAAAGTTGAGCCTAGAAATATTAGTGAAGCATGTAAGGATGAACATTGGATGGAAGCCATGAAAGAAGAAATATTTCAGATACAAAAAAATGATACATGGGATCTTGTTCCTAGACCTCAGAACAAAAATTTGATTGGAACCAAGTGGGTGTTCCAGAATAAGATGAATGAACAAGGTAATGTGGTTAGAAACAAAGAAAGATTGTTTTGCAAAGGATACTCACAAATGAAAGGTATTGATTTTGAAGAAACTTTTGCTCTCGTTGCTATAATTGAAGCTATTAAATTACTTCTTTCTTATGCTACTTTCAAGAATTACAAAGTTTATCAGATGGATGTAAAGTCAACATTTTTGAATGGTGAACTAGAAGGAGTTTATGTTGAAAAACTAGATGGATCTTAGTTGACTAATGAAAAGGACATGGTATGCCAATTGAAGAAAGCTCTTTATGGACTAAAGCAAGCTCCTAGAGCTTGGTATGCTAGATTGGATAAATACTTGTTGAAACTTGAATTCAATAAAGGTACTACTGACAACAATCTGTATTTCAAGCTGGATCAAAGCAAAGAACTAATCATTGAAGTCTTTGTTGATGATATTAGTTTTAAGGTGATGATGATTTTTGTATGAAGTTTGTTGATGAAATGAAAAGTGAATTTGAAATGCCAATGATAGGAGAGCTGAAATTATTTTTAGGACTACAAATCACTCAGTTAGATGATAGAATCTTTGTATCTCAGTCTAAGTATGTGAAAGAGTTACTAAACAAGTTTGGCATGGAAGATTCAAAACCAGTTGGTACACCTATGGTGACCGGATGAAAACTTACATAGAAATATGATTATCCTAAAGAAAATCAAACAAGATACAGGTCAATCATTGGTGGATTACTCTATTTGATTAAGACTAGGCTAGATATAATGAATGTTGTGTGCATGGTCTCTAGATTTCAAGTTGATCCTAAAGAGTCCCATGTGACTGCTATAAAAGAATATTTAGATATCTAAAAGGGATAGTTGATCTTGGTCTTTGGTATCCTAAGGATGATGATCTTACTCTAAGTGCTTTTACTGATGTTGATTGGGCAGGAGATGTAGATAATCAGAAGAGTACTAGTGGTGGTGCATTCTTCTTAGGTAAGAAGCTAGTATCTTGGCTAAGCAAAAAGCAAAACTCAATTTCATTATCTATTGTTGAGGTAGAGTACATTACTACTGCAAACACTTGTACCCAAGTATTGTGAATGAAGCAAATGTTGAGAGATGTTAGAATTGAGTATGAAGAACCTGTTGCCATATTTTATGATAATTCAAGTGCCATTAACATTTCTAAGAATCTAGTGTTGCATTCAAAAACAAAGAATATATCCATCAAGTATCACTTTTGAGAGATAAATTAAGTGATAAAGAAGTTAGATTGGAGTACATACCTACCAAAGAGAAAATTGTAGATATCTTTACCAAACCGTTGCCTAAGGATACTTTTGAGTACCTCACAGGAAAGTTAGGGGTGATTTCCCCTCTTGATCAGAACTAAGATGTAGGTATTTGCATCAGTCCATGAATTCATAGCCTGTCTCATTCTAGATTGATTTGTGGTGGCTACTACTCAGGGGGAGTAGTCAGATGATTCAAATTTGTGATCAGAGCATGTGTACCTTTTCCATTGATGTCAAAGGGGGAGAGAAACAATGTGAAAAATGTGGGAAAGAAAAACAATGAAGGAAATAGGAAAAAGTGCACAATCTCAGGGGGAGATTGTTGAAGAAGAGTTAGTTGGGTTGATGGTATTATTTTTCAAATCATGTGTTTCCATCAATGCCAAAGGGGGAGATTGTTGGATGTTGTGAGTTTTTTGCTAATATGTGGTTGTCATTGATGTCAACACTATTAGCATTGAATCTGCTTAAGGCTGTATATGTCAAGGAGATTGAGAAAATTGTAAAACATATAGTACAGGCAGCTAGTGGAGTTGAGAAGGTCAGAATGTTCTAAAGCTCTGTGTGTTGAAGATTTGAAGGTATGCTTCAAAGGGTTTTTTACTGAAGCTTTCTAGTATGTTGATTGAAATTTTCAGAGGTTCACATAAATATTTGTGGAAGTTATGAAGATCTGTGTGCCTATAGTTACTCAGTTTCTATAGATGGTGTTCTTGGTTGAAGTGGATGAAATTTTGGTAATTTAATGTGTTGTGCATGTACTTGTAATATTCATGGATGAGTCTAGATCATGCTCCATCCTTGTTGTACATCCACATTGATTGAATTGTTCATGATCAGAGATTCTTCCGATGTGTGCCTGAGTTTTCATGTTCTTGGCCGACATGATGATGTTAGCATGTTGCAGATCCATGAGCATTAATATTTTATTGTTTGGAATGATTGGAGGTGTTTATTTGGGTCCTCACTATGTTGTGACTGACTTGTGTTGGTGTGCATTGTAATTTTTTCATGTATTAAGGCTGATAGTTGTAATTCATTCTTTATTTGTGGCCGACTGAATAGTGATTGTAAATCCGTCTAGCGGATATATATATATATATATATATATATATATATATATATATATGAGATTGTTTTCCTCATTTAGAGACAAGTGCTCAAGTGAACAAGTAATGTATAAGTGTGAATAAAGGTCAAATGATTCAGAGCAGAGTGTGGAAGAGTTTGAGCAGAGGGTGGAAGAGTTTGGAGAAGTTTTTGTGCACCTAACTGGAACTGTAATTAGGCTTTTGTAGAAGCAAAATTTCTCAGTTCAACTTCATCAAATGGATTTAATCTGATTATTGTATGTAAGGAAGTGAGCCTTCCCTTTGAGTAGTGTGCTCTAGGCAGTGCGCCTTAATGCAAGCGCATTCCCTTTTTATTCTTCATTATACTTCTAACAGGCTATAATCTTGTGGACTAACATCCACTGTGGTTTTTCCCCTAACAGGGTTTCCATGTATAAAATCTTGGTTTCCATTTGTCTCTGATGTGTTGTTGATTTAATGCTTGCTTTTTTAATTGTCAGATCTGTGATATAAGGTTGATTAATGTTGTATACATTTTATTTTGGTAACAAATGATTCATCACCCCCACCCCCTCTCAGTTGTCTATCCTTGTTTTTCCAACATAATTATCATAACTAATCTAAGCACTAGTGATAAGTTTAAGAAAATCCCCCTAAAATTATTTATAAATCTTGGTGAATCCTAACAAGGTGCATTAATTGTCATGGTGAGTAAAGATATTTTTAGAAAAAAATATCCATGGTAAGTTTGTGAAATTTAGTTGATAGTTTTATTTTTCCCTAATAAATTATAGAATATATAAAAACTAACATTTATAAATATTTTTCTTATTTTGAAAAATCATACTAGTTTAGTATGCTTGTCTCCTGAAATTCATGAAATTTCCTATAATTGTTTATAGTGTATTCACTCGGGAAATTTTTTTACTATGGGAGGTGATAGAGTGAGGATGGAATTGGGATCTTGTGATGGGTTTAGAGGAACATTTATGTTGAAGGTGGTCTGGCTCCATTCCTTGAGATCTTGAACTTGCATGATGAAAATTTGTCAATATATTTTATGAGTGCATGGAGTAAAATGTAGGCTAAAATGGGGGAATATATTTTGAAGTGAGTGAGGATGTTATTTCATAGGTGATAGGTTTATCCCGAAATGATCAAAAGCTCAAAATACACATCAAGGTGTTAGATATGAAAACTATGAATTTTTCTTGAAAAAGGGTGAAACTCCGATCAAATTGCATGTGGGATATGAAATCGTGAAGCTCCCACAACCTTGACACCAGGTATGAAAATACTATTAATGAAGTACATTTCACTTGAAGTATGTTTTAAGTGCTAACATTTTTACCACCTTCCTTTTCTCAATAATTTTAGAAACAAGGCTTCTATTAGTTTCCCCTTTTACTTGCTATCTTCTTGAGAATCATTGGCGAAGGAAGCCTTGAATGTAGGAACCAAAAACCATTGATAAGTCACCTATCCCAATTCACCAAGGTCTTATCCTCGAGTTCTTTCACTTTAATTTATCTCTCTTCCCCCCACAAAGCTTATTATGGATTATCTTATTAAGGAGCTATTGCTTGAAATATTTCCTAGAATGAGAACCATTCAAACACTCCCTCTAAGAAGTATAAAACAAGTCCCCGTAAAGAAAAAAATAAATTTGTATACCCAAAAAAACCCTCCATGCATGAGTACAAACAACCTAACCCATAGCCTAAGCCCTCTAAAACTCCTTGAACCTCTAACAAAAAAAAATTGGTTTTGGTTTTTGTAACCTTAAGAACAACCATTATAAATAGGGAAAAGGGCTATCTCTAAAAATAAAAGTCCTTGATCAAGTTTTATGTTGAAGAAGAAAATTTCAAAGATGACGAGGAGGAGGAAAAAAAAAAGGCTACTGATAAGGAAGAGGTCAAAAGGGGACTATATTTAGCTAAAGAAGTTGATATTCCTAACCTTAGTGTTCAGAAGTCTCACAAATTGGTAGGTCTCCTATACCTAACCTCATTGTGGATGATATTTCTAGTGATTCAACTAGGGATGATGATAAGGAAGATTACTAAAAAAACAAGGAGAAGGAAGAGGATGTGGATGTGGATATTGAAGGACCTAGCATGTTCCTTGAGCTTAATACTATCATGTTTAATTTTGAGGACCTGGACACAACCCCTATAAAGAAACCTAATATGCACACTTTGTCTAAATGTATGAAGACTTTTAAGTATTTTTTTTCTCTAATGACTTGGGTTGATGATTTAGAAAGAAATTTGTGTGGTTTCTTTTTCTTTATTTTGAAGGTCATCCACCACCCAGTGACCACCCTTGATTTGGTATTAAAAGATGAAATAAAAAACATGATGATTCCAAATGTGATAGAACCAACTCTAATACTTGGAACCCTTTAAATGCATCAAGGAGGACTAGGAGAAAATTGATAATTATTTTAGTGCTCCCTTTATTTTATTTTTTTGTTTTTTTAAGAAATTGTGATTTGTTGTTGATTTGTTGTCTCTAGCCAGAGGCCTTTGACCCTTTTTATATTTTTATAAAATTTCTACCTTGTTGGGCCTTTTTTGTTTTGGTTGATCACTTTGTAAATGTTTCTTATATAATAAAAACATTATTGATTTGGAAAATTATCATTTCAAATAGCTTAAATTTTGTATCATTTTATAAATAATGATCAATGAATTAAGTTTTATCATACAAGGTAAAGTTGACACATCCAAATATTATGAAAAAATATTTGGAATAGACTACCAACCTGTATATTTATTTGAATCAATTGATCCTATCACATAATCATTTTTTTGTATTGACACTAAGGAAATATAGAGTCTCAAATAATGTAATCAATTCATCATCTTTGACACACATTGTTACATTCAATCAATTTATATATAGCCATTGAATCTACTAGCTAGGCAAACCACCTAAAAACTAACTAATAATTAGTCTTTATAGATTAAAGTGTTTAATATAGGATAATTTAATTTTTTTTTATTATTTAATAATCTATATTAATTATTGATTTCTAACACTCCCCTTTAGTTTTGACATAGGAACTCTTATACTAGCATTACATAGATAATTTGTTTTAGTCATTCATTGCTTTCATCTTCTGAATTTCTATTCAAATTCAATTGATCCTTATTTCCCCCTTTAATGAAAGAACTCTAAATCTCTTTGAATGTTAGTTTCCACTAATAGTGCATGAAACTACTCCACCCATTATACACATATTTTTTTGAAACATTAACTTCCCCCATTTTTTCAAAAAAAAATTACTTGATTGTCAATTACACCCTTACTTCTCCAATAATTACATGTTAACCTTATCACTCCAATAATTTTTTTTTAATATTTTAATAAACTATCCCTTAAAAACACTTCATATACAAAAATATAATATGAGAAGTTTCAACATTTAATTATTTTAACATTAAAATAAATAAAGAAATATAGGCATATTTCAAAAAGGTTGTAAACAATTGTGTAGGTGATGACTTATGGATGAAACTACTACTTCTTCCTTAATTTATTGTGTAAGGGATTGATTATGGAAAGCACTAATACTTCTTTGTATGCATTAAATTTTTCTTCAACTACAATTCTTTAAGGAAATTCAAGATGCCATGATAAATTTTATTGTAGAAAATAATTACCAAAATCCAATCCCGTTCTTCTCATACACAAGCTTTTTTTTACACAATTTTTCTATGATGATAGGCATTACACTTATTTTTATCAGAATCCATCTATGGTCAACATCCTCATTGTTATTATGCTTGGTTTTGGAATCTATATGTCTATCCTTAGAAACTTGGCACATTTTATCTTTGTATTAGTCCCTCATAAATACTTATTTTTTATGTTTATGTGGTACTATTATGCATTTTCACTTTCTATTAATATAAATAGTTCAAGATTTTTTCCTTTTATCTAAACAAAATCTTCATTATTATAGATAATAATTAAATGAAAACTAGATCCCAATGTTAAAAAAATCTTAAAATTGAATTGGAAAACCTTTTCTTTGTGTAATTTATGTGAGATATAGTGAAAATTATATCTAGAATGATATTTTTGTCTCTCCTTTGAATACTTTCTTACCACTTGCATTTATTATCTTGTTTAAATTAGTAGTAAAAAAGATAAATATTTTTTAAATAGAATATTTTTGACATCATTTGTAATTGAAAATGTGTGAACTTGTCTATCACAAAATGTGTTCCCTCCTTTGCATTACCTGTGTTTTTAATGTTATAAAAAAACTAAAACTTAACTGGCTATTTCTTTTGTGATTGTCAACAACAAACAAATGAAACCAAGAACTGAAAGTGCTTCAACACTTCATTCTTATTCTAATTTTTGAATTACACCCATGCAACAAATAAAGGAATGGTAGACAATATTCATTCAATGTATTGAAAGATAAGTAGCTAAAATTGGTTTGAACACTCTTAATTGACTAAATTTGCACTCCACTTTTTCTAGAATGATCCTACAACTCCACACATGAATTTAATGATCTAAGCAAGGAAAATATAAATTCAAATCATTACATTTATATAACACTGAAAAATGAAGGTAATAATGCATAAACATACATCAATATCTCTAGAATATGTCTTCATACACATAGTTAGAAGAAAATATTATTGAGCCAAAATATTTTTACTTTTCTAATTTTGGTATGAATTTGTTAACAAAATAGAGAAAAATTATGAAAAGATTATTATTTTTTAAATAGAAGAGAAATTAAACGGATGATGAATTGCCTTTTGTCAAAACAAAAAATGGATGACGAATTCGATGCTTTTGTAAATGGTCTATATAACAAAATTGTTGATAAAATATAAGGTGTGAATAGAAAAAAATAATGGTTGTTACACATGATCATCACTAGCTGAACATTGTATAAAACACTTTGAATAAGGAAATATTGGAGAATGGAAGATGAAAAGAGAGGGTTCACAAGAAAAATACTCTAATACCATGTTTAAATTATAACATTAAGAGAACTAGAGGTTTAAACAACATAACCAATCCATCAACTTCAACAACCATTATTTCATTCAATGGGTTTATATAGGCCATTCAACCTACTAACTAGCCAAATCACCTAACAAATAACTAGTACTTATTAAAATGAAAGTGTTTATTACATAATAACTTATATTATTTATTTATAATTTAATAACCTATGTTTAGCATTGTAAATTTCCACCTTTGACAATTTCACACTATGTTTTTCTCCCCCTTGAGTTATTGTCCACCTAATTTCATAAATTATGCATTCCATGACCCATTTTACACATTTTCCAATAAATTTAAAGCATAAAACAAATGCTCTCATTTAATACTTTTCCCCCAGCTTATTAAATTTGAAAAAATAGGACAGACATTAGCACCTAGGGCGCCTATGCCATCCTATTTTGGCTCCAAATTCAAATATGTTAGTGTCGGAATTTTATTATTTGAAATTCAAATATCTAAAGTTGGTTCTTAGGATTTAATTTTTAGGAAATTAGAATAATAGTATATAAATACCTAGTTATTGCATTATTTCAACTCTATCTAGCAAGAAATGGAAAATTATTGGAGAAATTATGATCAAGAGTATTATCAATAAATTCAAGAGTAGCCATTAGAGGATTTATTGCAGAAATTCAAGATCCAAAAATCATGTCAAATTATATGTGAGTGTGTTCATGTTTATGTTTTCATATTGTTTATGAAGGCTAACCCTTTGTATTTCTCCAAGAAATTCAAGAAAATCAAGCAAGCAAGATCCAAGCCTTAACGAGATGTGTATGACTTCATTCCTTGAAGGAAGCAATTAAAGGGTGGTGAGTTACAAATTTTTTTGGATTGATCATTCCTTCCTATTATTTACCATTTTATCATTGGCATTACCATTATGGAAGTGGAAACACTAACATTGGGTTTGACCAAGGCAAGCCCCTAAATGGCACAACCTTTATTCTCTCTTTGAATGTGGAGGTTTCAGGTCTAAAGAATATTTAAGGAGGTTTGAAGATCAATTATTCATTGTTGCAATTGAAACCCTACACCTTAAAAAATCATGGAAAGTTAGTTACAAAATTATTTGACAACAATCTGACAGTGTGATAAGTGGAAAATGGAATATCTGATCTAGCACTAGAGGATTGCAAAAATATATCTGAATTAGCCCTACAAAGATAGTGGTGCATGGGGTTCCCATCTAAAACATTTTCAGCTCCAAACTTTTATCACAGGTGCATAGTGTCCTTCTCAATCTATTTATGTAGTATGTTTGTGTCTATGATTTTGTAGATTTGTTGTATCTAGATCAAAACAATAATTTCTATCATTAGGTCAATTGAATCATTGTATTTCAATCCTAAATTCATTCCAAGTTCAAGGTTAAGGGAAATTTGACTCACCTTTTAGGTTAGCATTGTATTATTTTACAATTTTCATTTAGGCATTCATTTTTGCATCATAAAAGGCATTTAAAAAAAAAAAAACATACATATCATATTGCATTATAGGTTTTAATAGGTTTAATTTCAGTCATTATAGATCATATCTATATTCCAATTGTATTTAAAAATATGGATTACATCATTTAAATCTAAAAAAAATAAAAAAAATTGAAAGTATCATTTGCTTGCATTTAGGTATCTTGCATACAGCTAAAAAGTGAAAAATTGCATATTTTTCTTTCAAAAAGCATAGTAACATCATCATTTTCAGATTTAGCATATTAGAATCAATCAATTTTTTATCTTAGATCTAGAAAAATTATTTATTGTTAAAGTATTTTCAGCATTCTTGCACACTTGCATTTTGAATTATGCTATCATAAATTGAGAAAATTCTAGAAAAATATTCACTATCCAACCTGTCTGTAAATTGACTTGAGATCCTTGATCAATATCATAAACAATCAAATTTTGAATATTTTAAAAGACTATGTAGGAAATAGGTACACTTGGCACCCTTGTCCAACTAAATTGAGCTAAAATTTACTATGTAGAACCTTGTCTTTGGTCTCTACCTAGATCTGGTATCAATTTTTACACATTAGTTTTGTGATTGTCTATTTTTCTAGAAAAAAATCTAGCTTGATCCATAGGACATAACATCATGTTCTCATTGCAAAAATATTTTCAGATCTTGTTAAGAATTTCAAGGATTTTTTGATACAAGCATGCGAAAATGAGTTTATTTCTCCTCTTTTGTTATTTTTCATTGATCCCTCTCCCACTATCTCTCCTATGTATGAGGTTATATTGGTGTAAGAGAATGCAATTATTGAAAATCATAGAAATCATGTTTATTATTCTCTTGATACCTCACCCACTTGGGAAGAAGGTATCTTGGTGTTAGGAGATCCAATCATTGAGCATTATGAGAATCTTGTTTGTTTCTCTCCCCTTACCTCTCCTACTTTGGAAGATGTTATTGGACAAGAGGATGACAAATCATTGATATATTTATTTCAAAATACAAAAATATGGATTGCATAGATGAATATGCTAAGGTGAAATTATATCCCCCTCAATAGAAGATCATAAACAAGTAGTTAAATCCATTGAGGTTATGAAAAAACAATTGAATAATAGGTCTCCTCTAGTTATTGGATCTCCTAAGACTCCTTTAATTATTGGAACTCCTAAAACCCTTTTAATTATTGGACATCCAAAATTCCTCTAAATATTGGACCTCCTAAGCCAAGTATCATTATAGGACTTCTTAAACCTCTTTTCCATATCCTAAAATTTGCAAAAAAACTCATTAGTAATCTTGTGTTACAACAACCAAGTTATCACATAGTTGCTCACACATAACACTAGAAATAAAAATCAACCAGAAAAGACACCAACATCCATCCCATTACCTCAACCATACTTCCCATCCACACCTAACATTTCTTAGCATAGTTGAAAGGAGTATGATCTTGTAGAATATCTTTGTAACACTTTCTAATAACTGCTTGTGGGATTTGATTTAAACATCACGTGTTTATCATTGCATGCTTCAAAATTCTTTGCAGAGAGTTGTTGTCCTTCCTAGTGTGCAACCAAATGATGTGGAAGCTTTTCTTGAGATTATGAATGAAGCTAATTTAGATATTGTATTTCATAAAAATATATTACCCCCTTTAAAAATGTAAAAAAAAAATGATTTTTTGATGATAATGGCTATTATTAATAGGGTTGGGATTAGGTGTACCCTTATTAACAATGGGTTGAGGCTTAATGTTTTCAGCATAAAACTTATGGATTAAATTAGAGCAAACAAAACTTTAATTCAACCTATTTATTTTTCAACCAAAGGTGTTGATAATGCAAGAAT
This sequence comes from Sequoiadendron giganteum, assembly GCA_007115665.2. Classification (NCBI taxonomy): domain Eukaryota; kingdom Viridiplantae; phylum Streptophyta; class Pinopsida; order Cupressales; family Cupressaceae; genus Sequoiadendron; species Sequoiadendron giganteum. Next base: position 240,197,316 of record CM021105.1, on the reverse strand, counting down.
ACAATTGCTTGGTGTGATTACATTACTTTTTCAAGCTTGTAAGGTTGTGTTACAAACTCTCATCCATGTCATGCCATATGATATTTCATATAACATTCTCCTGGGTAGGCCATGGATTCATGAGATGAAAGGTGTTCCTTTAATGCTTAATAATTTAATGAAATACACATACAACAATAGGGTGGAATCACAATACCGTGTCTCACTTTTTTCCCAAGATGAACATTTACATCAATATTTTTAATTGAATCTTCATCTTCTCAGACCTATATCAGCTAAACTATTAAGAATTTAAAGATGATGCAAACTGGTGATTTGTGGCAATTTGTGTGTAGATTTGAAATATATATTTATTTATTTTTGAAATAAATCATGAATCTTTCAAGATCTCCTTTAATAACTAGTTTTAAATAAAAAACAACATTTTTAGAAAGTAATATTTGTGTCGTACAACATAATGTTTTTTCTATAAAGTATAAAATTCTAATTTTTGAAATATAGATTCTCAACATCAATATCTAGGGAAAGGATATTTTTTCATAATTTTCTATTACATAAATTTAGTAAATTAATTTTTGAAGTCATTGCAACTATAATTTGGACATGCGTGTGTCATCCAACCTAATTTGTTGTTTGTATGTCGAAATCCAATTTTTATTTTTTTAGTGAAGCAAGGACATCAATACCTAGGGAAAGGGTTTTTTTTACAATACTTTACTATTTTTCCACCTCTATAGAATGAAGAACTTGATGTTTGGAGAAAAACCTATGTTTAGTAAAAATTGAAAAATAAATACAAGATAAAATGAAAACATATCAAAAATATACTTGTTGGAAAGCTCACTTTGAGGGCTACAATCTTGCAAAAGATAATTTGTAAATGATGTTATTTAATCCCTCAAAAGTAAAGAAAAAGTTTTTTTTTTGTTAGCATTTTGATAGGTGCGAAGGAGACTCCATTGTGGGTATGATTTAATACTAGAGGGATTTTATAAAAGGGGTTTTTATCTAAGGGGATCTTATCTATCCTTATTCAATCAAAACCCTTTAGATGGAACCTCTCAAGGATAAACTTATTAATTTTTCTAAAAAAAGTTATTTTAGAAAAAAATCAGCATGCCCCAAAAGTGAGACACACTATTGTGGCAACACCCAATAAGGTTTACATGATAAAATTTGATCCTGAATATGAAAATTGTTTAAAAACTGAAATAGGAATAGAGATTCCTTTTAGAATATTGATACCAACTTTAAAAGTGGAACCTTTACAAATTTGAGACAAAGGTGAGTGTCATTCATTGGTGATAAAATTGTTGGATGATGAGTGGGGGTCATTATATTTCACACCTACATTCATGGGAGAATAAAAGATTGCACAATCAACATCAAAAAAATATAAAGAAGTAGAAATTATATTAACACAATCTATCACTGAATCATTAAAAACATCCACAACTTCTAGAAAAGAGGAAAACACAAATTAAACATCTACTTATGGTTAAAGTGATTATGAAAAACCTTCTTATTTGAAAGAAATGGAAGCCATTTATGGAAGAGGTTATCAACTTTTGAAATAATTTGGCTATAAAGGAAAAGGATGTGGTGTAAAAGAACAAGGTATATATGTCCCTGTAGAGCTCAACATGCAAGAAACAAAAAAAGTTTGTGGCTCTTGTCCTTTAAAAATAAGAAAAACATTAAAAATACCTTTACTTAATCATACAAGAGACAAATAGCATAATTTTTTGCTCCTTGTCATGTGGTAGTTGTAGTATCATAAGACACTCACTACCATGCATGGGGGTATAAACTAGGCTTTATGAATCATATTTCATCTCACAAGGAGCAACATGTCATAATCATCCATATTGGCTCATATTTATCCCTACAGGGGCAAGGAGTTAGGTAGCCTTGTGTTAGGTGCATTCCTTGTAACAAGGGATCCCTTTATATCTCCTTAAAATATTAGTGTAGCAATTAAACTAACATTTTAAGGGGGCATATAGTCCCCTACTTATTATTCTCATATAAAATGGTTCCTTTTTAGTGATGATAGTATATGTCTCCTAGAAAGTGTGACCCTATCAATAGAAGTGTGGCCTTCTCAATTTATGTTGTGTCTCCTTTTTGGTGATATTGGGCACGGTATCTCCTAAGTGTGAATTTTCTTGGCATACAATATTCCCATTTATTGTAATGGTAGGGCTAGTATTCCCTAAGGTGTGATATTATATTCCCTAACTTTTCTTCTCTTAGTTGTGATGTTATGTGTGATATTCCCTAAGGTGTGACCCTTCATGTAAAGAGAAATGCCCCTTTTTGTTATTTTATAAATCACCTTTTATGGTGGTGTTCTTTATAACACCCCTTGATGTTTTTTAGCCTTGTCTTATGTGCCTTCGTAGGTGAGGTTTGCACCTTTGTAGGTGATTTTAACATTTTTATTCCTTCATAGGAAATTTTTGCACCTTCGTAGGTGAGTTTGTTGTTTTTGTGCCTTTGTAGGTGAGTTTGTTATTTATACACCTTTGTAGGAAAGTTTTTTTTGTGCCTTCATAGGTGATTCTATGCACCCTCTAAGGTGAGGTTTTATCAAGATAGTTCATGGATTCATCATAACAAAGCTTTTTGGGTCATGAACTTAAGCACCACTTTTAGCATGATTGCCAAGAATAACACAACTTTCTTGATAGTAGAGATATGTGTTTCATGAGTGTCTAGCATAGCACATCTTGCTAGCCTTGTGTAACCCCCTTTCTATTAACATATCCACCAAGCATAACACAACTTTCTTGATAGTAGAGCTATGTATTTCATGAGTATCTAGCATAATACATCTTCCTATCCTTGTGGAACCCCCTTGCTATTAACATGGTCACTGAGCATAGCACAACTTGCTTCATAGTAGATCTATGTGTTTCATAAGTGTCTAGCATAACACATCTCTCTATCCTTGTGGACCCCATAATATTACATGGAAACCTAGCATAACACAACTTGCTATATAGTGGATACATGTCGCTCATGAGTGATTTGGGATAACACAACTTGCTAGTCCTCATGCAAAGATTCCTTTGACTAACATTTATTCGATGGATGATGTTTGATATTTGAGAGAATTTAAGAATGAGGTCTCTTTTCCTTACTAAATTTAATCCCTTTAGTAATAAACTTGTGTTTATTTATGTGTCTTTTGTGCATCTTCTTCATGTTTGCATTGTGTTTGTGTTCATTTTGTTATTGCGTATATGTTATTTTATGTAATATATTGTCATTTTGTGTGTTTTGTGTTTTCCAACATGTATGTTTGTGTACATTTTCTTGTTGCATTACATATATTTTTGTTTCTTTGTGCTCATGTTGGTGTAGCATGGGATCTTGGATCCTAGGGGCTTGTGTTCTCCCCCTTAATCCTTTGTCATCCTATCTCTTCAACATTTAGATAATTAGACCACCCTTGATACATATTTTCTACTTTAGTGTGAGTTTGAGTGTAAGTTCATACTTCCACTAAAGTGGGGGCTAAATGTAGAATCATAAATTGTCACCCTTGACAATTTCACACTTTGTTCTCCCCCCCTTAAATTACTAGACCTAATTGAGCACCTAATTTTTGAAATCATTCATTCCAAAACCCATTTAAAAGAATTTCTGACAAATTGCAAGCATAAAACAAATTCTCTCATTTAATAATTTTACCCTAAATCCTTAAGTTTTGAAAATAATTCCTAGGACACTAGTGCCTAGGGCACCTATATCCCCTTATTTTGGCTCCAAATTCAAATATTTCAGTGCCAAAAATTTATTATTTTAAATTCAAATATATAAAGTTGGTTGTCGGGATTTAATTGTCATGAAATTAGAATAATATCATATATATACCTAGTTATTTCATTATTTCAAATATACCTAGCAAGAAGTGGAAAATTATTAAAAAATAAATTATAATCAAGAGCATTATCAAGCAAGTCAATAGTAGCCATTAGAGGATTTATTACAACAATTCAAGATCCAAAAATCATTTCAAAGTGTATGTGAGTGTGATCATTTTTATGTTTTCATAATTTTTGTGAAGGCTAACCATTTATAGGTCTCCAAGAAATTCAAGCAAATCAAGAAAGAAATATCCATGCTTTGAGGAGATGTGTATGAATTTAGTCCTTAAAAGAAGCCATTAAAGGGTGGTGAGTTGCAACACTTTATGGATTAATCATTCCTTCCTATCATTTATCATTTTATCATTTAAATTTCCATTGTGGAAGTTGAAACAATAACATAGGGTTTGACCAAGGCAAGCCCCTAAATGGAACAACCTTTCTTCTATCTTTGATCGAAAGTGAGAATGTATATAAATTACAAGGAAGGAAAAATACCAACTTACAATAGGTCTTGTGCTTAGAATCCTTTCATTAAGTTCCATGTGAGCAACCTACACACAAGGAAAAAAAAGAAAAATGTTGGGGCTATTTTGGGGCTTGCTACAATCAAACCCCTATTTTGGTGTTCCCACCTCCACAAACAACCAAATAGATAAAGAGAATAATAGATAAAAAGTAAAGTAGATAGAAGAGTGATAAAAGAAAACCTCACTATGGAGGAGAACTTGTATCATGAAATAGAGACACAATAGATAATATGTTATCAAATTGACAAGAAGCAAGAGAGAATTACTAATAGTATATGGCTCCCTCTTAGCTTGATAAACACAATGTTGAGCACTTAAAATAGAGATTTGTCTATTGGAGAGACTTTAGTCTAGTAGAGCTTCACCATAAGAATGAGATGGAGAAGAGAAGATCAAGAAGAGACAACTCAAATGAGAGAATGTTTCAAATAGGAGTGAAAGAATGAGTTATGTTTAGCTGCATGGTTGGGAAGAGTCATTAATCTTGGAATCCTACCACAAAGACACATGTCACAGGTCATTAATTCCAAGATTCCTCATTTGAACTAGTGAAAGTATGGAAATTCTAGGGCACTGGATGGATGTCCACATGCCACATAGGCATCCAACTCATTGTTTCAAGAGAAATGAGGTTGTAGATTGTTGTCACTTCATCATTGGTCCTTATGGAGTTGAAAACAAAAAAATATGACTCATAAAGTTCTTGTCATAAACATGGTTAGAAACCATAAATGTGAGGATCAAATGTACAAATTTGAAATTGCCATGAGGTGAAATTTTATGACATTACATTTTTCCCCCATTTTATTGAGTTGATTTTTGAGAAAAAACAACTACTCTAAAGTAGAAAAGAGACCATTAGAGCGAACACAAAAAAGATTGAATTTTTTTATGGATTTGCATGCCAAAAAGGATATTGTAGAGGCCACATAGGTCGATCAAGCATGTACCAATGATGCCCCCAACAATCAAGCTCCATGAGAAACCACAACATTTGATATGAAGTTTTGTTTTACAAAGGTCAAAGTTAGGTCAACTCAGAAGGAAAATATGATGAAGAGGTGGGTATTTACTCCCTCCTAGGATTTCCCCTAGCTTGGTGGGGTAAAAATAGGAAAATGGATAAGACCATGTTTGCTAAGAAAAATGGGACCTAGGGGCCTATATATACTCAGGTGGGCCCCTAGAAGGGTCATTTTCACTATTCATTGTGAGCAATTAGTTGAATTTTATGAGAGAAAATCCAACAAAATGCCTTGCAAGTGAGAGTTTGAGGATCCCAAGATTGATAAGTTGCATTGAGCGATAGAATAGGGAGGCAAGGTCAATCAAGTGAGTCTAAATTACCCTCTTTTGTGAGTTTTATTGTATTTTAGTAGATTTTCAATTTTCATATAGCACAGATCCCGTTAGCATGAAGTCATCCAGTTGGCGTATTGGCATCTTTCCAGTGTGTTGGTGGCCTTATGTCATGTTGGTGGCCTTAGGCCACTTTGGTTTCCACTATGTGTGCTACTATCTAGGTAGCTACAATGGTGGACCTGAAATAGAAGCACATAATGTTGACATCTGCACAACGCACTTGTGTCCTAGAGGCCATACTTAGATAGGATTTTGATGTAGATGGACCTTAGTTAAATCATTTTTCCTTTTTTTGGATTATTTGGAGATGCATGAGCATGAAGGAAAGCACCTACTTTGGATGTTACATGACTAGGAAACATGTATTTCTCTTGACGAGGAGACACTCCTCAACAAGTAGGCCTATGGTGGGCCTATACTATGTCAGAGATGTTATATCACGATCACATGCTAATGGCATTGATGGAGTGTTTGGACTAAACCACCTCCAAATTCCACCTACCAACAGGTGAGATGACCATCATGTTGGAGGATATTTATAGGATCATCGACCTACCCATATATGGATGATGGGTGGTGCTAAATGAGAGATGCTCAACTTGAGAATGATTTGACGACTTGCAATACTGCACAAGGTGTATAGACCTTGGTGATGACATCAACCACATTTACATTCATTAGTTCAAGAATAGTTGGGTGGTGGTCCCTCTAGTGCAAAGGGTGATGGTAGTGACAGTCACCATGTGAGTGAAAATGGAAAAATGGGGATCTCATCTTCATGAGGGCCTCATCCACATAATCAAAGAGATGGAGGAGAAAAAAGTATTCTATTCTTTGAGTCAAAACATGCATGCACACTTGTAGCAAGACCTGGGTAGGTTTTTGCATTATGAGTACTCGAGCATTATTGCTTGAATGCTTTCACAAGTGTGGGTGTTGATGAGTTTATTTATTAGTTATTTTTATGATTTTTTTATATAAGCTCATAGACATTCTCAAACACTTATCTTATACATATTCCTAAACTATACCATCTTTTATGCTTATTATGCAAACCTAAACTTGATTTAAATTATATGGAAATATGGTTATGATGTGATGGATATTGTATCATTAATGTGTGAATATGTATGAGTATTAATGGATATATGTCCTTAGCTATGGTTTCTAGTATTGTGTACATGTTTTATGAACTAAATATTTGCATCTAAGGAGATAGAGGAGGTAGACTGTATCCCACAACCAAAGGAGTTTCCAAACAAACTAGTAGGGGAGGTTCTAGAATAAGCTGAGAACAACAATTATAGCATGAAGGAACTTAATGAAGATGATTGTGCATCATTATGAAATTTAATATAGATGTTGAAGGATACAAACCTTGTTATATTTAGGAGTCTAACAAGACTGATTCAAATAGTCCTGTTGATGGTGTTTTCTGCACAGTAACAACTCAGACAAAATATGATATCCTATCTCTCTTGAAAGGTCAATCTCTATTGGAAAAGAGATAACCCCAAGGTCTCTAATGTCAAGTCTTGACAATGCAATAAAAAAACTCAATGATAAAATGTGAAAATGGTGGTAATCACAAGGGGACCTTACAAACAAATACTGGATCTTCAAACTTATTTGATTTTGTAATATGTTGATACTTAAAATTCATAACCCTAACTCGAATAATAAATAATAATAAATAACAAAAGATGAGGGTTTAAGAGATATACTAAGATTAAAATTACTCCTAAAATCAATCACAACAATGATGAATTTTGAAAATAGATAGATCTCCAACAAAACCAAACTTTGCTTGGTCAAGGACAAGCCTACAACTCCACATAAATGGTGCAATATTCTAAGGAAACTTAATATTTTCAGAAGTTGAACATTCATTCACATACCTAGTAAATGGCATAATTTAAACAAGAATTCACAGTTGAACTTAGCAAAATATGAGGCCCAGACTAACTTTACACAAAAAATTACAATCAGTAAATTGCTAAAAGTATGGACTGGAGATTGATCAACATCATTAACATTTCACCATTATCATGAAAGAACTAAAAAATACCACCTAACATCTAACTTGCATTCAAGATTTCAAAAGCAGTTTGCAAATATAGAATAAAAAGAACCATGCAAGATAAGCCAATCTAGGAGAGGCCACCAAACACAATATCTTCAATTGTATTGAATTCATCCAATAGCAGCAACAATTCCAATATCTTGTATTACAATAATTGCTTCAAAATAATACTAACTTCTAATCCTAGCTCTTGGCTCTATTGTTTAACTTGCTTCCCAAAATCTAATCTTCTAGCCCTATCTATATATCCACAAATGAGGAAAAATGCCATACTTATAGAGATTACATCATATGTTGGCCCAAGTTAGGGTTACAAAGAAGGTCAGCCACAAAATAGGTAGGCCAAATAAAAGAAAAATCCCAAAATAAAACATAATACTACATTAAATGCTCGAGATTCTTTTCAAGGTCATCCTAGGATCTCTACATAACTCTATCCAATGCATGTGGAGGTTGGAGAATAAATAAGGGGAAGCACGAATTCTGAGGTGATTACCCATTGGCCAACCCTTTATCTTTTTCTTGATCTAATTTATCCTGCACCCTAAGGAAAATCGCCTCTAGGTCGGCCAAAGGTAGGGTATTTAATATTTTTAATCCTCTATCAAGAGACTTAATCTCTTCCCTTGATTTCTTGATGACTTCATCCCACTCCACCTTGAGATCTTGATACTTCTCCATGAAAAAATTATAGGTGGACGCATCATCCAGATGGTGAACTGTGATTGGACCATTATCCAAAAGATCATAAATCTCATGCCGCCATTTCTTCAATTTTTTCAAAGCTTAGATGCTTTGGTGAGAACGTTTTCTTTCTGTCATGATCTCAAAAAATGGAATACACTTGGCAGAAATATCCTTCAATGTATTCCCTATCTGCTACCCTTGTTTGTGTATCTTCTTCAAAACCTATTTGATTGATTAGTAATCATTCATACCATTCCCAAGATTTTGAAACCTTTGAAGAAGGCAAGATCTCACCACTCGCCAGCCTCTCCTCTGTATAATCCACGATTAACTTAAAATTTTGCAGGAGGAGGTCTATATCAGTTTTATCTTGCCAGCACATTTTGCAATTAGTCAAAGGATCTATGTGCATCATCACAAGTGGAAAAAATGTCCTTAATCATTTTTAGCTTGATCCTTTCTGCCTCTGATATGGAAGATCCTTCTGCACTAGGATTTACCTATTTACTCTTGGTCTTACCAGCAACTGCCTTACTTGATTCAGCCTGCACTCAAAGAAGGACCACCATAAATATCCTTTATAGTATGAGAATCCAAGTTAGTCCATTACAAATAACATGCTCATCACTGAAAGAAGTCAAAAAAGCTATCAAAATCCCTAAGAATATCATTAAACATCCCATCTTCAAAGTTTGGGATTTTCACCCCTTCATAGAATTCAAGCCACAAGGGAATTTCGGGGAACTCTGAGTCAGGCAAAATTTTTTGAGGGAAGCTCAACAAGCACACAAAGTTACTCAATTAGCATCCAAAACTCAAGAAATGTTTGCAAATATCCTTAAATGATTCGAATCAATCATATAATGCAAAATCATTAGCAATTAACTCATGCACTCCTTCAGTTCTACATTCATAACAAATATTTGGGGAATTCCGTTAGGGACAAAAATCTACGAGACTTAGCAAACTTGGCACATTTCAGGAAAATGAAGGGGCAACGAAAGTTTGGTAATTTCCTAGGACAATGGATTTTCATGAAGTCAGTCCATTTTTCATGTTTTATGCATTATTTCAAGAAAACGACCAAGCGATGGAAATTCGGGGAAATCCTAAGGAAAAGGAAATCTCTGAAGTCATTGAAATCTCAAAATATTTGACTTCATTAGGATTTCACCCAAATTGATCGAATGATCAAAAATTTGGGATTCAAACTTAGATTCAACTCACTTCAGATCGTTCATCGATAAATTTAACTTTCCAACTCTTCCAAGGGTGATCTAACAGTTATTGGTAATGAATTCAAGACCAAACCCTAGGGTTTCATGGTGAACAAAAAATTAGTAACTCATTCCACTCGCTTTATCAAATGTAGGGAGAACCAAGATCAAGACTCCAGGTAGACAAAATCATGCACAAGACTAGGCTTAAGAAATGTAGAACTAGTAGATAATGGGGCAAGCGGATCACCAAACTAGCAAGGATGGCCCCATCAATTTCAGAGGATGCATCAAAAAGAAAAGGGAAAAACCCTAATTTAAATCACAAACCACCAACACACTATAATCTAGACTCAAAGAACATTCACGACACCCTAGAAATATTGATAATCACCAATTGAAAGCAAAGGGGATGTAAACATACCATGAATGCAGAAAAAGTCAAAATAGCAGCCACAAGCAAGAAACAATTCTTGAATCCTCAAGAAGACACCAAAAAACCACCAAATAGACATCACCAAAGCCAACAATCCAAGGATCAAAATGTTCAAGCTTGCACATGACACTTGGAATTAATCTCTCCAAACCAAAGCAAGATAAAAGGAATCAAATCACAACATAAAACTCCAAACCTCATTAAACATAGTCTATAGAGTCCGTACATGAAGCATAAATGCGATGACATGACCATCCAAAACAAGTTCGAGAATCCAAGGTGGTGAAGGAATTTTGAAAAAATCTGGGGAAGATGAAATTCCCCAAGGAGTTAAAATCTCTAAGAATAGTGTGAAACTAGCCTTTGTTGGGTTTTCTAGGCAACTAGGGAATTCCACCTAGAGAGGAAATTCTTGAAACTAGGGAAAAACCTGAAGTTTACCCCAAGACTCACAATTTTAAAGTATTTCCTCAAAAGGGAGATTTGCACAAGCAAGATAAGTATCAAGGAACACTGCCAAGGAACCAAATGCATACCAAAGAACCAAAGCACCAAAAGACCAAAATCTCATGATTTTCAAAGGCAAGTCCAAAAGGCAAGGCCACATAAAAGAGCCAAAATACCAATCAAAGAGGGTCCCTACTTTCAATGGGGTGTGTGTGCAAAAACTGCACAACAAATGGCGACTTCGCTAGGAAAATTCTCTAGAGAATTTCAATGACAAACTGGAATCAAGAACCCAAAATATTTTGTTTCAGTCCTTATGCAAAATTATATATGAACAAGGTTTTAGAATTCACAAATAAGTAAAATTTTCCTTGGTTACAAAAGTGACCAAACTTAGCCTGACTAGTCTACATAAAGAATCCAACTCCAAAAGCAACCTATATAGATCCTCGCTACCAGTCAAGCATCCATAGCCTTGATGAGGTTATCATTGTGACCCTCCCAAACATAGCTCTACTCCCAGCTAGGTGTCTATAGCCCTGGTAGAGATACTAGGATACCTCTGATAAGGTGAATATTTTTTATTTTCAATATTTTTTTTTCTTTCCTTTTTTTTTGATATTCTCTTTGAGATCTTTTAAACTTTCCCTTTCACCCTATCAACAATGAAGCTCACACTCAGGGAGAACCATAGTGGCACTAGAGAAGAATATAATATTTTTCACCCAGTCAGACTTCATAAGGACCATGTGCAACCTTAGAATGTTTAAGATTTGTGTAAAAATATGAGACCCAAATATATTCCAGTATTTAACTTAACCAATCGACTCTCCAATTCCAAGCATATGCAACATCAAATAAAGGAGATCTGCCAATTGACTCTGAGAGGATGATTAGATTTTGTAAAAGAAATCCCAGTACAACCCAGATAAAATAATTGTTGTGCAAATAAGACACTCCCAACAAAAAATAGGGGAAACAAAGCCAGAGAAGCAAAGGGAACAACCCAACTGAAGCCAAAATTAGAATAGAATCCAACCAAAGGCGAAGCAAAGAAATCTAAACTAAATCCATCTATCCTAAAGAAAACAAAAAATAGACTTAGAGAAAAAGAATAGTAGGGAAAGCTGCATTTATTCATATCAGCATTATGTACAAAGAGACTCAAAATGAATCATGATCAGACAAGGTGAGTTGAGACCCAGACCTATTCGTATTTTCAGTGCATGGATAAGCAGTAAGGTGATAATAATAGTCCTCAAGAATGCAAATTCATCCTTGTATTCAACAAAATAAAGCTCAACAATGCAACATTCAAACTCAACATTCTCAACAAGAATAATCAACAACTGAGGCAACTCATTGAAACCATGATAAATCCATACACACGTTATCTTCCCTAAACCTCGATAATTGAAATGAGAAGATTCAAAAAAATTAGCAAGGAAAGAAACAACCTAGTGTTTTTATTGTTTAGACTGAATGTTGTGTTCATTAACCTCCCATTGTGAAGATTTGATGTCCATGAGGTCAGGAAGTCTCAACTGATGGTAAAGTATCCCTCTTGCACTTGAAATATGCAAAACAAAATCAAAATCATTAATGAGCAATTCAGGATGAAAATTAGATTAAACAAATTCAGAATTAACATCATGGAACTTTTCACTTGTTTGAGTATCTTCATGAGGAATTAGTGATGGAATTGCATAAGCTTTGTCATGCACAAAAAGTTTCTCAGAAGGATGTTCATCAGGAGGCATCACAAACTGGTCCTTAGGCACATTTTTACTTCCAACTATATAATCATATCCATCCATCATGACTGCAACATCACTGTTTTCAGCGTCACTCAAATTTTCCTGCATATTATCATGAATAAAATTAACTACCTCATCCTTTATACATAAAATCTATGAATTTTAAATATTTATCCCACCAACAGATAGAGAAAAAAAATTTGATAAATGAAAAGACTCCCTGAATTCATCTTTTATTGGTTCAAACTCTTGATCCAAGTCGTCAGGAATATCAACTTCTTTATCAGCAACATCAACTCCTTCAATTTGGTTCATGGGACATTCATTGATAATCTTCTTAGGCTCCTCAATTGAAAGCTCAACCTCCTCTTCTAGTGGACCTTTTCCATCATCCTCATCACTTTCAAAAGATTGAACTATAGATTCTTCGTTGTATGCTAACTCTATTTCAGCACTTTTGTCTTGTTTTTCTTCTAGTCCATTCTCTTTGCTCCTTGGAAATGGGGAATGATCCACCACTAAGATTAATATTTCATAAGGATTAGATGGTACTATCTCTTGTACCCTCAAATTTTTGTTGGTATGTTGGAATTTCTGTTAGAAAATAGATGCAAAAATCTGAAATTTTTGATGATCCAATTCAGAGTGTTGATTGTTGTTATGAAGCCTACACCATTCGGATAGAGCTACTTCTGCTATATATACACTAACTGGGTGCTTTTCTTGATTTTTTGGCTTCTCTAAATATGTTAGGACTCCTTCATTATTAGGCCTTATACCCCAAGTCCTATTTTGACATGGTAGTTGCCTTCTATCAAATGTTGGCCCTAAGTGTTGATCTTTAAAATATTGTCCCCTATCAAGATTTTTCCCTTGATCTTGATCATAATTGGACTAAGTTCCCCTTTGGATGGCCTGAGGTTGATTGTTTTGGTTCCTTAGGTAGGTGACTTCGGTGGCCAGCTTCTTTGCTAGATATGTGAGTTCATACAGCCTCTCATCTGCATTGTTTGATGGAGGAACAACACCAGCTGAATTCTGCATATAAATAGAATGGAACCCATGGTTCAAGGATTGGTTAAAATATTCAAGATCTCTGCAAGTAACTGGGTATATTATCTTGCTGGTGAGAGAATTTAGGTTGATTCATATTTGGATGGTAATTTGGCATGGGTGTGAAACCAAAGGTAATTGAGAGGCCAGACTCAAAATAATCGTTTGATTAGCTAATTGAAAGGGTCCAAACAAGTGTTGCCTCAAATTTGTACTTACTTTAATGACCACATCATAAGCTTTGAGTAGGCTGACAGGAGGGTTTCCTCTCCATTTCACAAAGGTAGATGTCAAACTATCCAAAGCCTCATAATAAACCTCCCTGGAAGAGGCATCATCTACAACATTAGGGGATTGCATCCTAGCATAAGCCCTATGAAATCTATTATTGAAAGCCCCTATTGGCTCATTCGCCTCCCTCTTGACTCTAGTAAACTACAGAAGTAACTCATTGGCACTGATTGGGATCTCAAATTTCTATAAAAATGTAGTCTCCAATTAAAGCCAAGAAATGATAGATCCAATAGGAAGATGGTTATACCAATAAAATGCCTCATCCCCAAGGGAATATGGGAAAATTCTGCATGCAACATCCTCATGATTAATTCCCCTATCCTCGAGGGTAGTTTTAAAAATCTGAATGTGCTCTTCAGTAGTCCTTTTGGGATCATTAATGTGAAACTTGGAGTAGAAAAGATCAAGATTCTTTGGCATAGCATTGTAGTTGTTGAAGGATAATGGAGATGGGTTGTTTGCCAACAAAGCCATTGGTGGAAGTGGGGGTGGTAAAGGTTGATTTATGATTGGTTGAGGCTATTGAATGGGGATGGATTTAGAATTAGATGAATGTGGACTGATGAGGGTGAGGATGGCAGAAATGATGAGGTAGATGATGATTCTCCCTTTCTTTTGGTCCTTCTTGACCTAGTAGGATCTTGTAATTCTTAAAACTCTTCTTCTCCTAGTGTAGATTTGGTTCTTCTTCTAAATATTTCAGGGGAAATGGTAGATGAAAATCAATCCAGCTAGCTTATTCATCCCTCCTTCTAGCACCAATATGTTGATGGTGTTTTCTACACAACAACTCAGATAGAATATGAAATCCTATCTCTCTTGAAAGATCAATCTCTATTGGAAAAGAGATAACCCCAAGGTATCTAATGTCAGGTCTTGACAATGCAATTAAAATACTTAGTGATAAAATGTGAAAATGTTGGTAATCACAAGGGGACCTTACAAACAAATAATGGATCTTCAAACTTATCACATTTTGTAATATGTTGATACTTAAAATTCCTAACCCTAACTCAAATAATAAAGAAATAAAAATAGATGAGGGTTTAAGAGAGATCCTAAGATTAAAATTACTCCTAAAATCAATCACAACAATGATGAATTTTGAAAATAGATAGATCTCCAACAAAACCAATCTTTTCTTGGTCAAGGAAAAGCCTACAACTCCACAGAAATGGTGCAATCTTCTAAGGAAACTTAATATTTTCAGACTTTGAACATTCATTCACATACCCAATAAATGGCGCAATGTAAACAAGCATTCACAGTTGAACTTAGCACAATATGAGGCCCAAACTAACTTTACACGACAACTTACCATCAGTAAATTGCTTAAAGTATGGACTGGAGATCGATCAACATCATTAACATTTCACCATTATCATGAAAGAATTGAAAAATAACACCTAACATCTATCTTGCATTCAAGATTTCAAAAGTAGTTTGGAAAGATAGAATAACAAGAACCATGCAAGATAAGTCAATCCAAGAGAGGCCACCAAAGCACAATGTCTTCAATTATATTGAATTCATCCAACAGTAGCAACAATTCTAGTATCCTGTATTACAACACTTGCTTCAAAATAAAACTAACTTCTAATCATAGCTCTCGGCTCTATTGTTTAACTTGCTTCCCAAAATCTAATCTTCTAGAACTATCTATATATCCATAAATGAGGAAAAATTCCATACTCATAGAGATTGCATCATATGTCGGCCCAAGTTAGGGTTACAAAGAAGGTTAGCCAATGAATAGAAAACTCCCAAAATAAAACATAATACTGGATTAAATTCTCAAGATTCTTTTCCAAGTCGGTTTGGGATCTCTACATAACTCTGTCCAATGAATGTGAAGGCTAGAGAAAAAATAAGGGGAAGCATAAATTCTGAGGCGTTCACCCATTAGACAACCCATTATATTTTTCTTGACCTAATTTATCTTGCACCCTAAGGAAAATCACCTCTAGGTAGGCCAAAGGTAGGGTATTTAATATTTTGAATCCTCTATCAAGAGACTTAATCTCTTCCCTTGATTTCTCGATGACTTCATCCCACTCCACCTTGAGATCTTGATACTTCTCCATGACAACATTATAGGTGGATGCATCATCCAGATGGTGAACTATGATTGGACCATTATCCACCAGATCATAAACCTCATGCCACCATTTCTTCAGTTTGTTCAGAGCTTAGATGCTTCGGTGCAAAAATTTTCTTCTTGTCATGATCTCAAAAAATGTAATACACTTGGCAGAAATATCCTTCAATGTATTCCCTATCTGCTACCCCTATTTGTGCATCTTCTTCAAAACCCATTTTATTGATCTGTAATCATTCATACCATTCCCAGGATTTTGAAACCTTTGAAGAAGGCAGGATCTCGCAACTCACCAGCTTCTCTTCTATATAATCCATGATTATCTTCAACTTTTGCAAGAGGAGGTTTGTATCAGTTTTATCTTGCTAGCACATTTTGCAGTCAGTCAAAGTATCTATGTGCATCATCACAAGTGAACAAAATGTCCTTAACCATTTTCATCTTGATCCTTTCTACCTCTAATATGGAAGATCCTTCTACACTAGGATCTACCTATTTACTCTTGGTCTTACCAACAACTGCCTTACTTGATTCATCCTGCTCTCAAAGAAGGACCACAATAAATATCCATTACAAATAACACGCTCATCACTCAAAGAAGTAAAAAAAGCTATCAAAATCCCTAAGAATACCATTAAACATCCCATCTTCAAATTTTGGGAATTTCACCCCTTCACGGAATTGAGGCCAGAAGGGACTTTTGGGGAATTCCAATCTAGGTGTTATTTGCGGAGGGAAGCTCAACAAGCACACAAAGTTACTCAATCAACATACAAAACTCAAGAAATATTTGCACATATCCTTAAATGATTCAAATCAATCATATAATGCAAAATCATTAGTAATTAATTCATGCATTCCTTCAATTCTTCATTCCTAATAGATCTTCAAGGAATTCTATCGAGGACAGAAATTTGTGAGACTTAGCAAACTTGGCACATTTTAGGAAAACGAAGGGGAAACAAAAGTTCGGTAATTTATGAGGACAATGGATTTTCACAAAGTCAGTCTGTTTTTCATGTTTTATGGATTCTTTCATGAAAATGACCAAGCGATGGAAATCTAGGGAAATCCTAAGGCAAAGGAAATCTCTAAAGTTAGCAAAATCCTAAAATCTTTGACTTCGTTAGGATTTCTCCCAAATTGATCAAATGATCACAAATTTGGGATTCAAACTCAAATTCAACTCACTTCAGATCGTTCGTTGATAAATTTAACTTTCCAACTCTTCCAAGGGTGATCTAACAGTTATTGGTAATCAATTCGAGACCAAACCCTAGGGTTTCATGGTGAACACGTAATTACAGACTCATTCCACTCGCTTTATCAAATGTAGGGAGAACCAAGATTGAGACTCCAGGCAGACGAATTCATGCACAAGAAAAAGCTTAAGAAATGTAGAACTAATAGAGAATAGAGCTAGAAGATCACCAAACTAGCAAGGATACATCAAAAAGCAAAGGGAAAAGCCTTAATTTAAATCATAAACCACCAACACACTCAAATCTAGACTCAAAGAGCATTCAAGACACCCTAGAACTATTGATAATCACCAATTGAAAGCAAAGGGGTTGTAAACATACCGTTAATGTAGAACAAGTCGAAATAGCAGCCACAAGCAAGAAACAATTCTTGAATCCTCAAGCAGACACCGAAAAACCATCAAACAAACTCCACCAAAGCAAAAAATCCAAGGATCAAAATGTTCAAGCTTGCACATGACACTTGGAATTAATCTCTCCAAATGAAAGCAAGATAAAAGGAATCGAATCACAGCATAAAACTCTAAACCTCATTAAACATAGTCTATAGAGTCCATACATGAAGCATAAATGTGATGACATGACCATCTAAAAAAAGTTAGGGAATTCAAGGTGGTGAAGGAATTTTGGAAATATCCGGGGAAGACGGAATTCCCTGAGGAGTTAAAATCTCCAAAAACAGTGGGAAACCAGCCTCCGTCAGGTTTTCCAAGCAACCGGGGAATTTTGCCTAGAGAGGAAATTATCGAAACTAGGGAAGAACCTGAAGTTTACCCCAAGACTCACAATTTTAAATTATTTCCTCAAAAGGGAGATTTTTACAAGGAAGATAAGTATCAAGGAACATTGCCAAGGAACTAGATCCAGACCAAAGAGCCAAAGCACCAAAAGACCAAAATCTCATGATTTTCAAAGGCAAGTCCAAAAGGCAAGGTTGTAGAAAAGAGCCAATAGACCAAGCAAAGAGGGTCCCTACTTTCAATGGGGCATGTGTGCAAAACTTGCACAACAAATGGCATCTCTGCTGGGAAAATGCTATTAGAGCATTTTGATGAATGGTTTTGAGCTATTATGATTGTGTTAATAGAAGAAGCTAGATTTGGGTTAGATCAGTGGCGACAATCACTGTAGGAAGGGCCACTCAAGGTAACTATCCCTCACTTAATTTTTTGTATAATTACTTATTTATAGTAGTTATATCATAATGCATGTTGTGTTAATTATATTCCTTGTGTTACAATTGTAAATAGATTCATAAACAATTCTTGTTTCACATTTATGCCTTAGTTTCCTTAAGATTGTTGTACTCTGGAGTGTAGGTTTAAGTAATAGTATTAGTTAGATTCAGGCATTCATTTCTTGATAGTAAATTAGTCACAACCTTATACTATAGGTACCCGTAGCAATAGTGCCAACATTAATTCCTTTACTATTATCCTTTTTTATGATTTCTTAGCAAGCATAAACACCTATACTAAGATGATTTAGGTAGTCTTGAGTATTTGAAAGCACAAACAGTGCCAGTACCATCACAAGCTTACTATCCCTAGTTGATAATTCAATGAAGGTCTCTCCAAATTTTTATGGGGACTATTCAATTTGGTTTCCCCTTTGAATTGTTTGATTGTCACCAAGTTCACTAGACATTAGTAGGGAATCTATATTTTTGGTGTCATATTTGGGGATGGTGCTACTTTCAAAGATTATTTTTGTTATTTCAAAGCTTTCCTAGTTTAAAATTTTCTTTCAGTATTAGGATAATTAGGTTTTATCCCTTCAAATACCAGAACATTTCACTAACATTGTGTAGGATTCATTTCTATACAAATTCATACCTATTGTATGTAGAGGTAGAGAGACACTTTGGGAAGATTTATCCCCTCATCTCAATAAGCTAGATTCGATGCTATTGACCACAATGATTAGGGTGAGGTTATTCCCGATGAAGAAATTTTCCTTTCACAAACATCTACTACAAACATAGAGGGGACCTTCCAAACTATGACTAGTGCAATAGTGGATGATCCACCAGAAAATGTGACTTTTGAATTCCCCATTACCAACCAAGAAAGGGATATTGTTCTAAATAATATACCTCCTTCAATGTTTCCAATCTTGTATGGCTTGGTAACTAAGGATCTAGACACATTCTTGTTCGAGTTTTTTGTCCTATGTAGGATATATGATTACACAACTGGTGCTCATAGGCTCAAGATATTTCTTGCAACTTGGAAGGATGGTACCATGAGATGGTTTATGGGATTGGGTAGAGATGTTCTAGATTGGAACACTATGAAAACAAAATTCTTGGAAAAATACCAAGACTATTGTAGAGGAGTTGATGTGAAGAGATGGCATTTTTAGAATGACTCAAAAAGAGGATGAACCATTGGAGGATTATGTAGAAAGGCTCCAAGTTTTCTTGAAGAAGAAACCATAGAATAAACTCTCAAAAGAATCTGTGAAGCTTGCTTTTTTAAGAGGAGTCAATGATGATTGCATGGATGTGCTTAATCTTATTCCATCAGGGTATGTGTCTCAATTAACATTTGAAGACATATACAATGTTTGTAGAAACTATTCAAGGACCTTTACCAAAAGGACAAAGGGGAAATAACATCTACAATTGGCAAGACATCCAATGGGGTTTCAAGAGTAGAGTTAAGTAACCTACTATCCAACATAAAAGAAGATATTATAAGTCATCTAACTACATAGTTGGACACTCTACATGTGAATAAAAAGAAGGAGGATGCATAATCAATACTTACTAAATACTGCCCCAATTGCAGACAAATAAAATCCAACTGCAAGTATAAAAGGGCAGCAAGTATTATAGAATAAAAATTAGAGAAACCAAATTTTCAACCACTAGAAGGTGAAGATGGATAGTTGTTCTATATTGGAAAAAGAAGGCCATGGAAACCAAAACAAGGTATGCCACAAGACCCTTTAAATTTCAATACATGATTGCTAGTTGGTAATAAGAATTTATGTACTTGTAACACCTAGCGTTTTCCAAATACCCAAAACCAATGGTAAAACCCTTAGCAATGGAAAAACCCTCAGCAAAACTAGAACCAACAACAACCAAATGTATGGCCACAACAAAATTTCCAAGGCTCTAATTTCAACCCTTAATGGCTAGTACAACAATGGCAACTTGAAAATATGAACTAACAATAGCATTTTTTGCCTTCTCAACCACAATAGTAGGCCATCATGTGCAATCCATCAAACACAACATCTCAGCCACCAAGAACACCACAATTATCTACCCAACCTGCACATAACCCCAATAACAAGTCTCTCCAATAGGCCTATAGTAACGAGGCTATTCAATACCCCACTTATGGTTAAAGATGAGTGATGTCCACCTAAGGTCAGGGAAAACACTGGTTGGGCCTTCATTCCCTTAAATTACTGAGATGGTAGATGAGGAACCCACAATAGAGGCTTTAGAAAATTCAACTCTAGAGCCTAATTCAAATCAAGTAATCCAAACTATTGCAAGTCTAGATCCTCCACTCCTTGAGCATTTATCCATTCCAAGACATCATACCCAAGCTGAGACAAACCTATTAGGCTAGCTTAAAGATGTAAGTATCAAAATACCCCTCATTCAAGCTATCAAGGATATTCCAATTTATACCAAGATAGTAAGAGACCTTTGTATTAAAATGCCAGGGAGAAAGAGGAAGGACCCTCAGATAGTTCATGTCCTAGGGAAGCTTACTGACATTATGCTAGGGAATATAACTATCCCTAAATATATAGACCTTGGAAGTCTAGTAGTGGATGTTAGGATAAATGTGAATCTTATCAAAAACACCTTTATTGACTTAGGGGTAGTCATTAATACCATGACTAAGGAAAAAATGTAGCTACTTCAGTTAGCTAACCTTAGACCTACACCAACTGTTTTACAGTTGGCACATAGGTCAATAGTGAAACTTGAGGGGATCATTGAGGACTTAGTCATAGAATTAGATTTAAGGGAGTATCTTGCAGATTTCATATTGTTGCAATCAAATTGTAACCTTACAAGATATCCACTTATTTTAGGTAGACCATGGTAAGCAATAGTTGATGCATTCATAGGTTGTAGGTTAGAAAACATGATAATATAAAATGGAACTATGACCAAATAATTGGTCCTCTATCCACCAGCCCAACCTCATGAAAATATAGAGCGGACTATATGGCCTACCTTGGATGAAGAAGACCACTATTCTCTACAAACTCTCATGACTATCAAACACAACCCTTATTGAAAAATCAAGATGAGGATGACTTAATTGACCACACCATACAAAATAATTATGGTAGGGACCCACACCAACAAGACTTTCTTTCATGTTTGTAGGATCCACTATAAAATATTACACCTACAAACTCATTAGAAGAAGTATCCCATCTTTTCCATTCTCTTCTCCCACATTAATATTTCCCAAAAATTTGTCGACTTGACCTTTCATCTATATAATTAGCATCCAAGACATTGGAAATCATGCTAAGTAAAATGTTGAATGTTAACAATGGGCTAACTAAAGAACAATAGAATTCCATGAACACTGTGTTGTAGGCACATACAACAACCTTTGCATGGGACTACCATGACATGAAGGGGATTGATCTAGACCTGTGCATGCATAGGATCTACAAAATGAACCCTAATTTAAGATAAATAGTTAAAATTGAGCTACAAAAAATACTTGATGCAGGTTTCATTTACCCTATTTTTGATAGTCAATGGGTGTCACCTTTATTTATTGTCCCTAAGAAAGGAGGAAAATGGATGATATGTGTGGTTATAGGGAACTTAACACAACCACTAGGAAGGATCACTTTTCACTACCTTTTATTGACCAAGTATTTGATTATTTAGAAGGTAAAAAGTATTTATCCTTCTTAGATGGATTTAGTGGCTATAACTAAATAAAGATCTAGCTCTAGAGGACTAGAATTAAACCACATTTACAAGACCTTTGGGAACATATTCCTATTTTATTATTCCCTTTGGATTATTTAATGCCCCAACTACTTTCTAGAGGGTAGTGCTAAGTATTTTCTTAGATTATGCTCATGACTCCATGTAAATCTACATGGATTACTTCACCACCTATGGAGAAACATATGAAGAAGTACTCAACAATCTAGAGAAGGTTTTGAAAACATGTCAAGAACACAATCTATCTTCGAGTCATGAGAAATATTTAATAATGATGAATCGAGGGATTATTCTAGGGAATTTTATATCAAGTGAAGGAATTCAAGTGGGTCCCCATAAAATTGAGAACATCTCTACAATTCTTGTGCCACAAAAACAAAGATATGTAAGGATATTTTGGGATATAAAGGCTACTATTGGAGATTCATTTAGGACTTAAGTAAAATTGTAGCACCTTTATTTGTTCTACTCACCAAGAATATAGAATTTGAATGGACCATAAAATGTTAGCACTCCTTTGAAGACTTAAGACAACCTTGACAAAAGAACTAGTCTTGATAGGTCCAAACTAGACATTACCTTTCCACATACATATTGATGCTTCTAATTTTTCTAGATGAGTAGTCTTATGAAAAAAGAAAGGTAATAAGAAGTATTCTATCTACTATATCAACAAGAACTTTCAAGGAGCATAACTTAACTACACTATCATAGAGAAAGAGATGTTGGTAGTTGTTTATGCCATTAACAATTTTAGGCATTACATCATTGGGTATCTAGTCTTTATCCACACATATCACACTACAATAAGGTACTTAATGAACAAAATTATGGTTGGAAGTAGACTATTCAGATGGCTGCTCTTACTACAAGAGTTTGATATAACAATAATCGATAAGCCTAGGAAGGCTAATGTGGTGGCAGATTTTTTGTCTATATTACCCACAAAACTAGAAGAAGGTGTTATGGATGACTCTTTTCTAGATGAGAATTTATTTTCTCTTAATTTACACACACCATGGTTTGTTGATATTATAAATTACATAGTGGTAGGGAAGATACCATCACATTTCCCTCCTAGAGAAAAGAAACAATTGGTGCATAAAATCTTTCCATATTCTTGGGTAGCTAGTTATCTATTCTATATAGGTCCAAATAACATTATGAGATGTATAAGAGAGGATGAGGTCTTTGATATTGTAAAATATTTCCATGATGAGCCCTGTTGGGGTAACTTTGTAGCCAAAAGGACAACATTTAAGATCTTAACAACAAGTTACTATTTGAAAAATCTCCATAAGGATTCAATAAAGTATACAAGGAGTTGTAAAAAATTTCAAAGAATGGGAAAACTAACAAGGAAATATGAGATGCCTTTGCAACCATAGTTGGCACTAGCACCATTTGATAAATGGGGGTTGGACTTTACTGGCCCAATTTCACCAACATTGAATAAAAAAGAGTATATTTTAGTTTGCATAGATTATCTAAAAAAATTGGGTTGAAGTCAAGACATTATAATTTGCAAGAGATGGAAATGTAGCTAAGTTCTTCAATGAATACATATTTACCAAGTATGGAGTACTTAGAGAAATTGTAAATGATCAAGGTCCCCAATTTACTTCTGAACTTATTTCTAAATTGGTTAAAGAATATGAAGTAAGACAGAAAATCAAAACCTTATCACCTACAAGCCAATGGACAAGTAGAGGTTACAAAAAAAGAGATTGAGAATATTCTGACCAAAACAGTGAAAATTCATAGTAAAGACTAGGTAGCTAGATTTCCAGAAGTAGTGTGGGCCTATAGAACAACATGGAAAGCAACTACAAGTTTCACACTTTATGAACTACTGTATGAAAAACCAATAGTTTTTCCAATATATTTTAAATATAAGACACTTAGAATAGTAGTGTAACTAGAAACAGACTTAATAACAACACAAAAGGAGAGGCTAAACGATCTAAATGGACTAGATGAAATTAGAATGGAGGCCATGCATCACACATAGATAATTCAAAAATAGAGGACTAAATGGCATGATCAGTTTATAAAGACTAAAGAATTCAATGTGGGTGACTGAGCTTTATTATATGATTCTAGATATAAATATTATAAGGCATAGCTACAATATAGATGGTTGGGACCCTATGAAATACAAAAAGTATCCCCCAATGAACTAATCAAATTGTAGATCATATATGCAATTATATTTTCACTATTAGTTAATGGCCACAGACTGAAGATATACAACAAGCCAACATAAAAATATGATTTCCTTCTTTCTCTAATGCATCAATATGGTAGAAATAGTGGTTGTGATACATACATACTACCACAAGATAATAACTTAATAGTAGTTACTATTGATTCTCATAGTGGCTCCATAGATGGGCTACATAGCTCACCTCTTGAGAGAACATAGGTATAAATCTGAATCCCACTTCATGTGCACACACCACACATGTGCCACAATCAAAAATATTTTTAAAGACTGCCTCACTATGTAGTAGGGACCTATAGAATAATGAATAAAAGTTGCCATAGTTCAGTTCAGGACTTGTTGATGAAAGTACCTACAATAATTACCTATCAAAGAACTCAAAAAATTACACCAAATTAATTGCATATCATCCGCATCCATTCCATTTTTTTTGTACATGAAACCATAACCTTGTCATATC
Source organism: Sequoiadendron giganteum (assembly GCA_007115665.2). Classification (NCBI taxonomy): domain Eukaryota; kingdom Viridiplantae; phylum Streptophyta; class Pinopsida; order Cupressales; family Cupressaceae; genus Sequoiadendron; species Sequoiadendron giganteum. The sequence continues at coordinate 240,172,580 of CM021105.1, read as the reverse complement.
ACTACATGTAGCTTGATCACTTCATTCCACATTGCCTATCTCAAATCTCCTGCATTTGAACTATCACTACACATTCCATCAATTGTGCATACCACATCCTTAAAATCACACATGCCAACCTGCCATTTCTCCATCACCCATAGTAATTAACCAATGCCAAATCAAAATCACACTACAATCACTCTTCCAAAAGACTCAAATGTGTAGAGTTACGCTCATCTAAAATGATGGGTACACATAATAATTTTCCATAATTAACATATATTTCTAATGCATTCAAAATTTCCTTGCATAATTTAGTTTTGCATGCTTTAAACTCATTAATCTTATCTCAATAATCAATAATCATACCCTACACCTAGTAACATGCATTTAAGTGTGGACACTTCAAGATTTTAGTTGGGGGATAGTATATTCTAAAATTTAATTTTCTCCACCAAAAGAAAAACACAAAAAAAACACACAAACCATTTTTTCTTTTCTACCTTTTTGCATCTACAACCTTTTTTTTGTTTGTTCCCTAAATTCCAACCCAGTTCAAATCCAATTCAAGGTGAGTGAAGCTGAAATAGAGGAGGAAGAGACATAACAATTGAAGTTATAGTAGAAGAAGTGCATGCAAGTATAGCAGACATAGAGGGATGGTGGGTTGTTGAATTTGAATTTTGAGCTGAAATTTTTAGAGTTTGAGTAGAGTAGAGTAAGGATATCTCATAATGGGAGATGATATTATTAGAAGGGAACCATTTGCACACCAGAAATTATTGGAGAATAGGTTTGTATTACCCATTTTCACAAGAGCAAGATGGTTAGACTACTTTTTGAGGTTAACATAATATAATGAAGATATGGAAAGTAAGTTTTCAGCAACACTACAACATGATGAAGCCACTGTCAGAGGATTGAGGGTGGACACTTCAGAGGATACAATTGTAGAGGTATTTGGTCTACCAAGAAATGGAGCTGAATTCCTTGTTAGAGAAAATGTAGTAGCTTCCAGGAACGAATTCAGGGAGCCTGGAGAAAACCTTTATTTATCATCACAGGGTACCAAGAGATTGTCACTTTCATTAGTATGGTATTCTTGTGCTTCTTACATTATTAAATATATCACTTGTGATGGTAGAAAATCCCTTCTATATACTATAAATTTTAAGCTTTTGAGTCACCTCCATCACAATAGACTAGTTAATGTACCTAATTTCCTCTATAATTTTTTAAAGAGGAATGGTGTCTGAGTATCAAAATAAAGTAAATGATTTAGCTCTGTAACTTTATTTTTTGGTTACCCTATTAGTGAAGAGAAGCCGTAGGGTTCAATATCCACAAGTGTTCTATAAAATATTTTTTAATTGTGAAGACATTAATAATATTCTTGAGGAACCAGTAGTCCTAGAAAACTTAGAGTCACCTATTGCATCTTTAAGGGAAAAACCCCCTATTTCACTTGATGCTTCACCTACCTGCAATAGGGAAAATCAGAGGAGAAAAGTGTGCAAAGATCACCACATATAGCATCTGATCAACCTATAGAAAAAGAGGTACATGAAACTCCAACTTCTTCTAAAACACCAAAAAATAGAAAGAAGAGATGTGGTTCTTCTTCTGCACCTTTAAAGGTGTAGAAAAAGAATCCCAGTCAACCAAGGAATTCATACTACCTAAAAAGGAAAGGTGCCACGAGGGGTATTATTGAGAAACCAAAAGAAGAAAAATAATATATTGTGGCAATAGGAACTGACTTAGAACTAAAAGACAATGTATCTGAAAATGTGCATATTCCTAGAAAAAAGAAATGTTACATATCTACCACCTCTGAATTAGATTCAGAGGACATTTTTTTTGCAAACAAAACTAGGAAAAGAACCCCAATTAGGCCTAACAATGAGGGTTATGAGTACACAAGGGGTGGTGTTGAACAATATTTGAAGGATGAGGAATTTTTTTAGAGGAGAGAAATGTCAGAAAGGAATTACAATAAGAACTAGAGAGTATCAAATAATTAGAAGAACTAGTAAAAACCTATTAACAAAAGGGACAAGGAAAGGGAATTGAAATTTTAGGAGTTGGAGGAAAAATTGCATACTTATGGACATGGGTCAAAGTTAGACTTCCTTGCACAACTAGAAATAGTTAAAGTAGGAAAAAAATAACTTGCAATTGAGAATAGAAGACCCCTTACCATAAAAACTCCAACCTATCATACAACCATGTCTCTAGGATACCAACTATGGAAAGTTACTCAATATTTTTCTTAACTAAAGGAAAATTGGAAGAAGGAAAAATAAACAATGGTTCAAAGAATACAAGGATACTTTGACTAATAGATTAGTATGAGCCGACTACACTTGATCCATGAGGATACAAAGCATATTCGAGCCACTAAACGTAGATCCTAATAAGATCAATCAATAAACAATGAATTAGGAGTCCATTAAAAATTAACATATTAAACTATGAAAGCTTCAAAAACACCTATTTTAATCCATTGAAACTTATCCTATTGGGGGAGTGGTCTCACCTTGATGTGGAATGGTGACCCTTTCCCAATCTCGTGGATGAATGAGCCCATTCTGATCGATTCTATTAAAGAGAATCGACAAAACCGATGATATATGTGTATGAAAACATGATTTAAAGCTTAATGAACATGATGCAAGCTATTTTAACATGATGTAGACTAAGATGATCGATATGGATGTATGAAAAGCTAATCTAAATGGATTCTAAGCTAAAAAATATTCAAACCTTAATTAGCAAATAAGCTAAATGAATGCATCTATGTTACCATGGAAGCCATTACTGAAAGCTAATTATTGATGGTGAAAATGACACAAACAATGTAAAACATAATATTTCTACTCTATTTCTCCTGAAAAAGAAAGACAACATATAGTAGCCTAACTCCCAAGGTCCTGGTAATTGGTTCTCAACTATCTGCTGTCACTCAATTGGCCAATGCAACTATAATATTTTGAGGGACTTTGCTGGTGATAAGGAATACAAACAAAAAAGGATTCATCAATCTATGTTTATGAGGGTGGGGGGGGGTTAAATAAATAGAAAAAGATAGATCAAGACATAGATCAGTAAAATATGAAAAAAATTCTCTAACATCCAAACATATATTCTTAACAATGAATGCTTCTTAATAGATCAAGAAAACCATAACATGATGCAATTCACAAAACATTTCATACCATTGCATACATTTACAATGCTTAGTTTAACCATCACAATCATTCATCACAATACTTTAAGATTTAAAAGAATAAAATCTCCATTCGTTGCCAATAACATAGATCAATAGACATGTAACAATTCCATCCATAGACAATTTAATGAAATAATCTTTGAAATATGGTTTCCCCTATTGATTCACATCAAATAAGAAACATTTATGCACAAAAAACTCACTGGCATATAGACTGATTATGGTTCATTAACCTCATCCATGAAACTCAATTCTAACATAACACTGTATAAAAGTGTATTTAAATTCAACTAAACTTAAAACAAAGTATCTTTACTTAAAGCTAAAAAATTCCTATCTGCTATCATCAGGTGGCTAATTCTACTTTCATCAGCCGACATTTACAATATGAAGCTCAAAAATACATATAGGCGTGCCAAGCACAAATCCCTCTCAATCAAAATTCAGATCCACTAGTCAAGGAACCAAAACCTCCTCAAAAACATAAACTGGCTGATCTCTAGTTCCAACACTGATTTCCCTATGAAATAGGAGAGAAAAGGGGGAAGTTAAGTGCCCAAAATAGATCATCATGATGCCAAATCATTCTTGCGTAATCTACTAAAGAAAGTACTCATCATAACTGGAGAAGACTTATTGAAGAATATCCACATCAGGCCCATCAATCTAGTTGTCCTCAAATTTAATTCTCTTCAACTCTACAGAGGCAAATCCCTTCATATATTTTAATTTCGTCAACTCTCTCCTTAAAGCTTTCACTTCTTCCCTAGCATCCATTATTCTATCTAATAAAAAATCCTCTCCATCATCCTCTTTCTACATAACCTCATGAAACCTATTGTCCCACTTCTCCTTTAATTGATTCAGAGGCATGCCCTCCTTAACCGGTATATCCACATTAACTAGAATGGCTACAATAGCTTCTAATTCATCAAGTTGCTCATTCAAGTCCTTACTAGCATCTTGAATTTCATTCCTATGCTTGTATATAAAATTGGATCTAAACCGGATTAGGCTTGAGGCTTTTTCCAAGAAATATGCATTGTCTTCCTCGAGGATTGATTGTATAGAAGAGTTGACTTTGGTAATTTATTGATATCCTTTATTTTCTAAGCATACCTCCTATATTCCTCCTCCTTCTTTTCTAAAGCATCGGTGTCGTGACTCATTTCCTCTATTAACTCCAGTGCTATTTTATGAATTTCAAAACTACTTAAGAACACCTCACCCACTTCCTGGTTAAGCTTATATATCCATATATCCATCATCCCAGACTTACTCTTCATTTGTACTAGATCATCAACTTCTCTCTTGCTAAGTAAGACTGGAATTTCCAAGGAAGCAGCTTGTTGTGACCTAGGGGTGAAAACATCCCTTAAGAAAATATGCAATTCATCCAATTGAGACTTAAGCTCATCCTTTCTTTATTTGTCTTTAATCATTCTAGATTTTGTGGGTGAAGCTACAACATCAATCAGATTCATCTGTTGATTCCTTGTAGGCTTCCCTAAATTGACCATGCCCAATTGATAATCATTTATTTGCACATCTCCTATGTCCTTGTCCACCACCGGAATTGCACATTCTACAATGATCTGCCCTATCTCGGTGAGCCTTGTGGAATGAATAACATTAGCCTTCTTCTTAGGTCTCTCCTTTTCTATCTCCTTCATTATTTCTTCCCAACTAAGAGGCTATGGTGGAGCTATTTGTTTCTTTCCAAGATCAAGCTTTAACTAGGTAGGAGCACTAGGGGTGGTATCCATTAGTGCAGAGGAAGAGGCAATAGTTGTAGGAGATAGTGGCTGCAATAAATTAGCTTTAGGTTGAGAATCAACCTCCTGCACATTTTGCTATTCTTTTTTTTCATTTTCTTGTGCAACCTTCTCAGCCTCTCCCCTATCCTTCTGATCATATAGCCTTTTATTCTCTTGTTCCTTTTTCAGTCATTCTTCCTCCAGCCTCTTCTCTTCATTTAGTTTATCTTTTTCTCCTTCCAAGTCTTTGAGATTGTCCCACACTTCCTTCTCCTTTTGTTATTGCTTAGAAAGCTCTTCAACATCCTTTTCTTTCTACAATCGTTTTGCTTCCTCTCTTCTCTTATAGGCCTCTTCAATCATTTTAAACATAGCCTCAAGGGCCTCCCTTTCTCTTCTTTGTTTGGACTTCTCTTCCTCCAACTCATGAACCTCTTGCAACATCTCCAATCTATCATTTTCCTCCTTTACTCTGAGCTCATACTCCTTTTCCTATTGCTTCTTGATCAATTCATCAGCTTTCTGCTTTGCCTCTAACTGCTATTGCTGGAGTACTACATCAGCTTGTGCCTTGGCATCTAATTCCTATTTTTTTGCCAAAGCTTGATCTTGTGCTTTGGCATTTGATGCTTTCTTAGCTTCTTCAAATAGTTCCAATTTATCCTCTGCTATCAAAACATGCTTGGTTTCATCAAGAGGTATCTCCTCTTGTGTCTTCTTATTTGACAAAGTACCATCAAAGTCTATCCCTATATCATGGATTTCCATCTCAACTTCCTTTCCCTTTATCGTTTCAACTTACATATGAAGGGTTCCCCTAGGCACTTCTCCACCTGGTTGCTCTATAGGAGGGAGTTTAGTAGGAAACTCACTGATAATCGATGTTGAGGCCATAGGTCCTATTGGGACTTCTTCTTCATGTTCTTCAGGAAAATATTGAGTTGGAGCTTCAAGTTAAAATTCCTCTATGTCAGGAGGGAAGAATTCCAATGGCTCCTTTGGAGGAATTTTCTCTTCATTCTCTCGTACCCTTGTGTGGTACTTGCACCTTTTCTTTTCTTGGAGGTTTGACCCCCAGGCTCCTTGGTTCTCAGCATGACCCATTGGATACTTCTATCCAACACTGGTCTTGCTATTTGCTTAATATCTATTGTCTCCTCTACATCCCAATCTACAAGATCTAAACTCTTGGTACCTACATCATGCGCCTCATTTAAGGGATCCAAAACTACACCATCATCTGATAGTGTTTCAGGAATTTCCACTTTAACCCCATATTCCACCATGAGAGGGATAGGAAATCTTTCATAATTCCTCTTCCTCAAGTCATATTCATCTTGAAGATCACTCCAAAAGTCGTCCAATAGATTGAAATGTCTATAAAAAATGGAAGCAAGAAAGGAATTCATCTTCTTCTTTGGATCAAAATGCTTCCTAGTGGTATATAGGCCCAATTTTAGATGCATTAACTCATTGCAAACAACCTTAGGTCCCACAAGGTGTGGGAAGCTATATTCACCCAACTACATGGGGATCCTATGAAACCAGTCTTATTCTTTATACCAAATTTAGCATTAACCCCCAAGGCTTGGTAAACAACATCCATTAAGATCATCCTATTGCTACAACATCTAGGGAGTAAGTGAGGATGACCATCAAACCCAGCCAACCTGAAGTAAGTAAACTTGGGGTATTGGATAAACCAGTATCCCCACTCTGTAATGAATGCCATGGCCTCCTAGCTCAATCTATACCCTGCATCTCCATTAAGCTGGTTAATAATAACATACATAAATGAATCATTAACACTTCTATAATGCAGTTCAGAAATCTGCAAGGATAGCTGATCATAATGGTTCCATACTTTATTTTGTCCATCAGCTTCTCCCAACACCCCCACTTTGTTTAACCCTAGAAATATGCCTCTCCTTGCTGCTGCATAAATGCTATAAGAGGTCATAAAGAAACTCTTGGTTTCTCTCACTCTAACCATTTGATTTTGTATGCTTTTAGACACAATCATGGGCCAATAAAATAGTTTCTTTCCATCCAAGATTGTCTAAATGAATGGAAACATCCATTCTTTGAAGTGAAAAGCATCCCTCTTTCCAAAGACTCTAGATAACATCATTATTATGTCCCCAACCTCCTTGTAGAACTCCGCCCTTTTAGGCTGATCTGGAAGCTTAATTAGATACTTCTTCTCAATCCTCATCCATTTTTTATTCAAATGAGCTTTGTTGGCTTCTTTATGGTTACTATACATTTTCAAAGCCTCTTCCTCATTGAGCTGGCTAGGATTCCTTGGATTGGGGACATTGAACATAAATTGGAACATTTGGGGAGTTAAATCAATGATGACATTGCCTTGTGAATCCACACACTATCTAGTAGCCGGATTATAGGCTCCATCTGCTGTCATTATTAGTTCAGGGCATTGAGTTGACAGAGGAAAGATAGTGATATGAGCCAATCCTAATTCAACTACCCTTTGGGTCCTTCCTGTCACCTCTTTAGAAAATATTTCTGAGTAACACTCCTCATAATGGAATGGACCCATATTTGTATCAGTTATGTCTGCCCAATTGGACTACACCTTGCTAGTAGTGATGACAGGACCCCGATGATTGTACCTCAAGGTATAAGGGAGTTGTTTAGGTTTAACCTTTTTAGGCTTAGCTATTGGTTTTGAAGTTTCTATAGATTGAATCCTTTGAGAAGCCTCACCTAATGCTCCTGACATTCTTTAGTTTCTACAATAAAAACCCCAGATTAGATTTACAAGAAGTATAACAAAAACCCGGTTAGAGATCTTACCCTTCATACACATTGGAGGAAAGACCAGGAAGAAGACATCCCTAAAAATCATTTTAAAACACTTCCAAGGTCAGGACCAGAATGGGCATTGAGCTCTCAACAAACCATATGGCAAGGTCAGAGGTAGACTCAAAATAGTATTCGAGATCATAATCGAAATGGAAATTAATTTGGGTACAATGAAGAAATTTCAAACCTATGTCCCATTCCACTTCCAGTTCTAATTGTGTGCACAACATTTTTCAAAATCTATAAATTATCAAAAGCAAACTCAGAGACTGATCTGACATCCATTACAGACCAAGGTTTGAGATCAAAATCAATTATAGATCTGATCCCGATTTGAAATATTCATGACGTCTTTAGAAACTTCAACCAGGCAACAAATGACATCATAATCTAAAAAAAGTGGTCACCTGAAAAAATAGGGGAGCTTAAAAATAACAGTATGAGACTGTCCCCATATGATCGAGAGGAAACCTAGCAACTAGGGCACCATTTTCTAATTTAAACAAAGATGCACATAAAACCCTAGTTTATAAAAACCCTTCAACTTAAATAATTAGGGAACAAATCTAACCCTACTCGAAACCAACAAGCCAATATGCAGAAGAATCAGTAGGTAATCAAATGAATCAAAGAAAACCATAAAGATAATGTAGTAGACAATCTACACCCCCCAAAACCTAAGGCACCACGGTACGGGCATGAAGAAAATGTGAAAACGACTACGAAAAAACAAACAAACAAGAAAATGACAAATAGTAAAATAAAAGACAAATCGAAAACAAGAAAAAAAAAGCATAACAAAAGAGAAGATAGGCAAAACAAACAACAAGGATTCAAAAGAGAACAAAGAGCTATGAACCCACATGAAGAACAAGAGACTAAACAAAACACAATGAACAAAAAATGAAGAAAAAAAACCCTACCTCCAAACGCAATCCAACAAGCTAGCCCTTGATGCAAATCCATGTGAAAATGCATCACTTTCGATTGAATCGCATTCTCAAATTCTCCACTGTAGCTCTTGTTCAATTTTACTTGTTAAAAAGTGATAATAACCAGTGAGTTAACCTTAATTAATGTTAAAATTGAATCTCATATGTGGGAGGTTCCTGTAATTAATGCCATTAATGCAGCAAGTTGCACACGGAATTTCGAGAGGAACAGGCATATGACTAGTGTGTGACCGAAGTAAAGTTAGACATCAAAAAAGAAAGGCGGGACCGAAAATGGAATGGAAACTGATTTGGAAACTTTGTCCAAGTTTTGAGTTTGGTTCCAGATCTGATTCCAGTTCTGACAAAAAAGAAGAATAGGAAAGAAAGAACAAAAAGAGAAACACCGAGATTGAAACAAGAAAACCCATCACTGATCTCAAGTCCAAACAAACAAACCAAAGGTGGAGGTGGAGGTGGGATGGAAAAAAATTCAAGACTATATACAAAGCTTCAGACTTAGTATCCATTCAGGCTTCGATTCTGGTAAAACAACAAAGAAAAAACACGAAAAGACCAACGAAGAGACAAATGGGACCAGAATCAGAAAGGAATCCTCAAAACAAGTTTCAAACTAGATTCAGTTCTAGTCCTGGTTCTACCAGAAAAAAAAGGAAAAAATAATTGGAAGAAAGAAAAACTTCAAACTTTGTTGAAAACCAACCAAGGACAAAAAAAGAAAAGGGGGACCCATTTTGACCAAGGAAAAAGATGGGGTGGTTATGCAAGGCATAACAAAATGGCGACTCGGCTGGGAAAATGGTTTACCCATTTTCAAGACATCAAAAAAAAATTCAGTCACCCAAAAACTACTTGGCTAATGAAGCATGCTAACTTGAATAAGATCAGATATATATAATAAGGTTGAGTTGGAATATTAGATGTATGTGCTCATGAATTGTTTATTCGAATATGAGTGTGTGCGTATGTTGTGCATCATTCTTTATAGATAATTTCTCCACTCTTGAACAACTATACCTAAGATCCAAGATACATAGGTTGAGTCCTTTAACTATCATGCAATGAAATCCTAGGAATTGCTCCGCTTCCAGACAAACATCCATAGCCCTGATAGAGATACTTGATTCACCCATTTGATATTGAGTTTGCCTTTTCTCTCTTTATCCTCTTTTTTTTTTACTTAAGCTTCACTTGTAGAAACCTTTTATGAACTTTTCTCAATACTCAGATGCAATTGGTCTGAAATGTGGGTTGAGAACTACAATGAATTTCATGATAGTCTTGGAATCAAATTTTTCACTTGAATCAGAAATAAAGCCACCCTGAAGTAAATAGGTATTTACTTACACATATTTTTATCTATTTTGTGACAAATTTTGATCATAATTCATGAGATATTCACAATGTACCTTTTACCCTTCATAACTTTTCAAACCAACATTAGAATGGTCATAAGACATGAGTTTTAGAATGAAATCCTTCAAAAGATGCTCGTTGAAAATACCTAAATCAATTTCCCTCCTAGTGCTTGTAGGATACTTTGCATAACAACCCCTTTTCTTGGAATGGATAGAAATGAAGATCCCCAACGAATGAGACGAAACAAAAATAAAAGAAAACAAAGAAAGAAAAACAAGAACACAAAAACAACAAATGAAAGAACTAATTACATATAACACAATATAGTACATTTATTTAGAAAATCAGACCTTCATGAGCCAAAATAATGCTTAAGAAACTGACCATTAACTGGCAATGGAACAGGTTCTCCTGTCAAGGTACTCAAACCAAAATAATTCTCGCTTAGTATCTCAACTATTTGATATGGACCTAAATAGAGTCTATCAAATATCTGGTGATCTCCCTTCTTCTCTTTAGCTTTGTCCCATAGTAACACAAAATTTGATATCTTAAAGGCCTTTACCTTAGCCCTCTTCTCAAACCAGCGTTTGACAACAACTTGATGTTTAGAGAATTGCTGCAAAGAAGCATCTCTCTGTTCTTCCATGTTGAGCAAATTTATTAGTCTGACCTCAATCCTGTCATCCTTTGTATAAAATTCTTGCATAAACTTGAGGACCGCTATTTGTAAATGGATTAGGAAGACTGGGTCTTGGCCGTAGACTAATTTAACTGGTGAATTTCCTAAGGTAGCTTTGATTCAAGTTTGATCTTCCCATAGGGAAAATATTAGCTAGGTATGCCAGTCCCTAGGATTGTTTTCTAACAATTTTCTTATTACTTCCAACAGATTTTTATTAGTGAACTCAGCCACTCCATTTCCCTTAGGATAGTAATTAAATGAATATTTCAAAATGATTTTATGTTCATAATCCCATTGAATAAATTCAGCTGAAGAAAAAGCAAGGCCATTATCACATACCAGAGAAAATGGTACTCCAAACCTAGTGATGATGTTCTCAGTTATAAACTTGATAACCACCTCTGTGGTGTTTTTTTTGTAGGGATGAGCCTTGTTCTAGCATGTGTAGTAGTCAATTGCAGCCATGATACATTTATGACCTGTAGAAGAGTTTGGATTAATAACATCTACAAAATCTAGTGCCCATTGAGCGAACAGTCTTACCTCATACACTGGTTGCAAAGGCATTGCTGGATTTCTTTCCCTAGGTGCAAAGGTCTGGCATGCATGGAATTTATGGACATGTTGGTGTGAATCTCAAAATACATAAGTCTAGTAATAGCTTGATCTAAGAATTTGATGGGCCAGAGCATCTGCAGATCCATGTCCTGTACCATGTCTTCCATGAAACTCAACAATGGCGTGCTTAGCCTCTTGTTGATCCAAATAGCACAAGTAAATTCCTTGAAAATTTCTTCTGTATATAGATCCCCCTTTGAGCATATAATGAGAACTCTTCATCCTTAGTGCTCTTCTCTGAGTAGCATTCATCCCTTTTGGGCATCTATTGTTGAGGAGGAAGAAGATCAAATTTGTGTACTAGGGATCCTTATTAAATGACTGCACAATGTACTACTGACATGTGATATTCTTGTGCACATTTTCCATTGCCTTCAATAAACCCTGCCCTCAGATGAGTTTCATTGGATGAATATCTAAGTCAAACTCTTGCAAAATAGCCATCCACTTTCCTCTTCGCTCTCCCAATTATCTTTGCATCAGGAAGGATTTTACAGCTGGATCAGGAACTATGGAAATTACCTGACTTCGAAGAATGTAATGCTTGAATTTATTTATTGCTAAAACTAATGCAAAGGCCTACTTCTCAAGGTGTGGGTATCTGACTTATGCATTCTTAAATGGAGAGCTCATGAAGGCGATAGGTCTTTCCTCTCCCTCACCTCTTCATTGTGTTAAAACAACTGCACATCAATGGTCAGCCGCAAAAGAATAGATGTAGAAGAGCTTTAGATAATCTAGGCTAGTCAAGACAGGTGCCTCAGATATTGAATATTTGATCTATGAGAAAGAAGATTTGGCCTCATTGTTCCATTCTATTTTTCACCTCTTTCTTCATCATCTCATTAAGGGGTTTAACGATTTCCGCAAACCTTGTTATAAATTTTCTGACAAAATTAATCCTTCCAAAGAAGGATCTCATTTCTTTCATACTTCCTAGCCTTTTCAACTTTAAGATAGCCACTACTCTATCAAGGTCTATGGATATCCCTTCTTCTGATATGATGTGGCCTAAGAGCTTCCCTTCAGATACTCCAAACACACATTTTTTTATTTTATTTTAGACACCATAGCTTATACACCTTTTGAGGACCTTTTCCAGATCTGGAGCATGGTCTCCCCGATTCTTGGAGAAGATAGTTAAATCATCCAGATAAATAATGATACACTTACCTATCAAATCCTTAAATTCTACATCCATTGCATGCTGAAAGGTTGCCCCAACGTTCATAAGGCCGAATGGCATCCTTCAATAGGAAAATGTGCCCCACTTGGTGGTGAAGGTAGTTTTCATTTTGTCCTCATGACTGACAAGGACTTGATTATACCTAGAATAGCCATCCAGAAATGACATCATCTAGGACCCATTGACTATTTGTAATACCTCATCAAGAGAAGGCAGTGGGTAATTATCCTTCTCGAAGGCCTTATTTAAATTCCTAAAATCAACACATAACCTGATCTCACCATTTTTCTTGCGCACAGGAACTAAATTTGCAACCCGTGTAGAATGTCTGACTGGGAAGGTTATTCTTGCACATAGGAGCTTTTGCACCTCCTTCTAAATTATGGGTTCAATCAAAGAATTGACCGGGTGTTGTTTTTGATGGAAGGGCTTGGATTCTGGCTTAAGAGGTATGGTATGTGTGATCACCAAAGTGTCAAAGGTCTTTAAGTCATCATAACCCCAAGAAATGGTTGCAATGTTCTTCTCCAAAACTTTAACTATCTTGTCCTTAATTTCTTGAGGACAAGTCTTTCCTAGGAGAACATTCCTTTCAGGACCTGAGTGAGTCAGATTAACATATTCGTACTTCCCCCCTCCACTCTTTGTGGGAACCCTTTGACGAGCCTATGGGTCAGAGTCAAAGATTCTTTCTAAAGCTACCATCCCCTTTGGAATACTATTGCTTTTCAACTCCAGTATCCATTTTGTGTCACCATTCTTAGGATCCTAGTTTCCCTGATCTCTCTTAGATTCATCTATTACTCTATCTAATAATAAATCCTCTCCATCATCCTCTTTTTGCATAACCTCTTGAAACCTATTGTCCCATTTCTCCTTTAATTGATTTAGAGGCATGCCCTCGTTAACTGGTATATCCACATTAACTAGAATGGATACAATAGCTTCTAGTTCATCAAGTTGCTCATTCAAGTCCTTACTAGGATCTTGAATTTCATTCCTATACTTGTATATAAAATTCGATCTAAACCGGATTATGCTTGAGGCTTTTTCCAAGAAATTTGCATTGTCTTCCTCAAGGATTGATTTCTCAATTGGATCAGCTACATACTCTCTTAAGGGATGTTTCCACCCCTAGGTCACAACAAGCTGCTACCTTGGAAATACTAGTCTTACTCAACAAGAGAGTAGTTGATAAGGAATACAAAAAACAATGGATTCATCAATCTATGTTTAATGGGGGGGTTTAAATAAATAGAAAAAGATAGATCAAGGCATAGATCAATAAAATATGAAAAAAATTCTCTAACATCCAGACATATATTCTTAACAACAAATTCTTCTTAACAAATCAAGAAAACCATAACATGATGCAATTCATAGAACAATCCATAATATTGCATACATTTACATTGCTAAGTTTAACCATCACAATTATTCATCACAATACCTTAACATTTAAAAGAATAAACTCTTCATTCGTTGTCAATAACAAAGATCAACAAATATGTAACAATTCCATCCATAGACAATTTAATGAAATAATCTTTGAAATTTGGTTTCCCTTATTGATTCACATCAAATAAGAAACATTTATGCACAACAAACTCACTGGTATACATAATGATTATGGTTCATTAACCTAATCCAGGAAACTTAATTCTAACATAACAATGTATAAAAGTGTATTTAAATTCAACTAAACTTAAAAAAAGGTATCTTTACTTAAAGCTACAAAATACCTATCTGCTATCATCAGGTGGCTAATTCTACTTTCATCAGCCGACCTTTACAATATTAAGTTCAAAAAATAATACAGGTGTGCCAAGCACAAATCCCTCTCAATCAAAATTTAGATCCACAAATCAAGGAACCAAAACCTCCTCAAAAACATAGACTTGTTGATCTCTAGCTCCAATGCTGATTGCCCTATGAAATAGGAGAGAAAAGGGGGAAGTCAAGTGCCCAAAATAGATCATCCTAATGCCAACTCATTCTTGCATAGTCTACTTAATAAGGTACTCATCATAATTGGAGAAGACATGTTGAAGAATATCCACATCAAGCCAATCAATCCAACTTTCCTCAAATTTAATTCTCTTCAACTCTGTAGAGGAAAATACCTTCATATCTTTTAATTTCATCAACTCTCTCCTAATAGCTTTAAATTCTTCCCTGGCATCCATTATTCTATCTAATAAAAAATCCTCTCCATCATCCTCTTTCTATATAACCTTTTGAAACCTATTATCCCACTTCTCCTTTAATTGATTCAGAGGCATGCCCTCCTTAACCGGTATATCCACATTAACTAAAATGGCTACAATGTCTTCTAATTCATCAAGTTGCTCATTCAAGTCCTTACTAGCATCTTGAATTTCATTCCTATGCTTGTATATAAAATCAGATCTAAACCGTATTATGCTTGAGGATTTTTCCAATAAATATGCATTGTCTTCCTCGAGGATTGATTGGTCAAGAAGAGTTGACTTTGGTAATTTATTGATATCCTTTATTTTCTGAGCATTCCCCCTATATTCCTCCTCCTACTTTTCTAAAGCATCAGTGTGGTGACTCATTTCCTCTATTAACTCTAGCACTATTTTATGAATTTCAAAACTACTTACCAACACCTCACCCACTTCTTGGTTAGGCTTATCTATCCATCTATCCATCATCCTAGACTTACTCTTCATTTGCACTAGATCATAAACTTCTCTCTTGCTAAGTAAGACTGGCATTTCCAAGGCAACAACTTGTTGTGACCTGGGGGTGCAAATATCCCTGAAGAAAGTATGCAGCTGATCCAATTGAGCCTTAAGCTCTTCCTTTCTTTATTTGAATTTAATCATACTAGATTTTGTAGATGAAGCTACAACATCAATCAGATTCATCTGTTGATTCCTTATAGGATTTTTTGACGGTGTTTTCTGCACAACAACAACTCGGACAAAATATTATATCCTATCTCTCTTGAAAGTTAAATCTCTATGGAAAAGAGATAACCCCAAGGTCTCTAATGTCAGGTCTTGATAATGCAAATAAAACAACTCAAAGATAATGTGAAAATGTTGGTAATCACAAAGGGACCTTAATACAAGCAAATAATGGACTTTGAATTTATCAGATGTAGCAATAAGTTGATACTTCAAACTCTAAATTTAACTCAGATAACAAAGAAATAACAAAAGATAAAGGTTTTAGAGATAATTCTAAGACTAATTCTAACCCTAAGATTGACCATTCAAAAGATAAGATGCTCAAAATGGACCAATCTCTCATAAACTACTTTCGATTTGAACTAGATAAATCTGCAATCTCACAAAAATAGTGCAATCGTCTAAGGTTTTTAAAGATTTTCAAATCATAAACATTCATTCAAAACAATCCTATTGCAATTGAAATAAACAAAAACTCATAATTGAACTAAGCAAAATTTTAAGTCTAGGCTAACTTTGAAAAGTAGCTAATAATCAACTAACTACAAAAAGTATGGACTAGAGATCGCTACAAACATATCAAACATGAAACCCTAAGCATCACCAAACTATCTAACAATTAAATTAAGCAATTTTAAAGATAAAACAAAAAGAACCATGCCAGATAAAACTCAACACAAGAGAGATACCAAATCACAATATCCTTTTTTATATTAAGTCATCCAAAATGGAAAAAATTATAGTCTTATATTACAATACTTGCTTGAAGATAAACCCTAATTCATTCGAATATGAAATCTTCTAACTATCTACTACTCTCTTCCTTTATATGCTACTCTATCTATATCTTACAAATGAGGCATCATGCCAAATTTAAAGAGAACCCCCAAGATAGGTTGGCCTAAATATGGGTTTTACAACATTAAATTCCATACAATCGGTCGGCCTAAAAAGATATTCGAATACAACATGAAATGTGCAATTGCACCAATTTCATCCAAGTTGGCTTGGGGTCTCAAAAACTTGGTCCAATGCATGTGAATAATGGGAAGCACAAACTTTGATGTAGTCCTATATAACTACTTCCCATCCTTGTCTTTGGCATGCTCCACTTCACGATGTACTGCCAACAATACTCTATCCAATTCGGCAATAGGTGGCACAGGAAAAATCCTAACTTTTCTTTTAAGAGACTTGATATCATCTCTTGTTTTCCTTACTATACCATCCCAATCAACCATATTTGTTAAATACATGTCAATAACTACAATGTAGGTTGCAGCATCATCTAGCTGATGTCCAGTGATTGGACCTTCACTAATTGGAGAGTAGAAATCTCTCCACCATTTCCTGAGTTGTTCCAAACTGAGATTCTTTGGAGAAAACTTCTTCCTCCCTGTCATGATTTCAAAGAATGAGATGCACCTATCATGAATGTCAGTCAAGGTGTCCTCAATCTACTTCCCCTATTTATACATCTTCTTCAAGGCCCTTTGCCTCATCTGCAATATCTCAAACCATTCCCAAGGCTTTGAAACCCTTGGGAAAGGAACAATCCCACTCTTCACTAGTTTATCTTCAGTGTATTCCATAATTGTTTTTGTTTTCTGCAACAGGAGATCAATGTCCTCTTTGTCCTAGGCTAGCATAGTCTTCATCCAATCCACTGACCTCATGGCATCCCCTGCAGTTGACAATATATCCTTAATGGCACCATCTCCTTTGGTCTGAACTCCCTACAACCAACCGACTGTGGCATGTGTAGTGCCTTTCATCTTCTCAAGCTCAGAGATTGTCTCTTGAGGCAAGAAACCTACAACAGAAGAGGAAGAGCTAATGGACTGCAAGGGTTTCATCAACTCCTACAAGTACCTCTTTAATTTCGCATTCTCATTCTCCAACTCATGCTTGGTATGTACCTCCTTCTTCAATCACCAAGGATTATAGCACTGGAGCCTTCATATTCCTCAATATCTTGTTCCAAAGATGCATGCCCTATATCAATGGTCTACACATGATAGTCTTTTGTAGTCACCTCATCTCTATCTTTATCAGGAGCAGGGGTAGCAATATGGTTCGCCCTATTATTGGATCCATCTATTTCAATCCTAGAAATGACCCTAGCCTTCTTTTTTGTTTTACCTTTCCCAATGTTAGCTATTAGGTCATCCCAATTGGGAGGATTATCTTGCACTATAACCATTTTTCTCTTTAGTATCTAGACCAGGAGGAATCCAACGAAACAGTTTTACAAACCCCACATAATCATTTCAAGCAATCAATTTAACCAAGGAATGATGTGATACAACTTAGCAAAAATTCATTTAATCATCTAAATTCATCAACATCAAGTAAATTCTTATTTAATCCTCAAATTCCTCATTCTCACAAAACTTCAGAAAAATCCACCTTAGATGGAAATCCGCGAAAAATAGCAATAGTTTCAACAACCCGGGTAAATGAGGGAGGCGTAGAACATCTGGGAAAATCCTGAAGGTGCGGATTCTAGTGAAATCAATACAAATTTACCATGAAATCCCAAATTCGACAGAACGACCCAGCAACAGACACTGGGAAAATCCCGAGGAAACAAAATTTTGTGAAGATGCCAAAAGCCCGAACAATAATGTTTCCCTCATCTTCACCCAAATATAATGAATGATCATGAATTCAAGAGCTTGGAGCTTGACAACAACTTGACCTAAACCCCCAATGGATCAAACTCGAATTCAAAACCCATCTCTCAGTAAATCAAGAGGGATTGGTTGTGCCCTAGGTCAAGAACCCCAAAACCTCCACCATGAAAGCACGTAATAGAAAAGGCATGACATTCTTGTAAAAAAGGATAGGAAATTCATGGAAATGCAAGCAATCCCCAAGACAACAATGAAAGACTAGCCCAAAGCAAATATTCAAGACAAGCACTCAAACAGGATGGCAAGACATGGAACCCTAAAATGCCCAAGAAACACGCACATTCAAGCAAGAACATAGAAAAGAATAGCATGAAGGCGCATACAACAAAGAAATATAAACCAAAAAGAGAAAGAGAGTATCCACATACTATGACAATAAAGGAAACCGAAACCAAGGATGCCAACAAACAACTTCAAGCATGGGAAAAGTACGAATGGTGCATAGGAAATCCGAATGCAACACTTGAAGTCACTTCTAAATGCACAATCCAACAACACACCCCAAGCTTAAGCACTCCAAACTCAAATGGAAAGCAAATGAACAAACTCAAATGGAAAATCACTTCTAATAACTCAATATAACATCGCCCAAAAAGTCATGCGATCAACATTAATGTGAACGACAAGACAACCAAGACAAAAATTTAGGAATCTGACAGAGCAACAGACTTCAGAAAAATCTAGACATGATAGATTTCCCCAGACTTGAGAAAAAAGGAAGCCATTAGCAAGCACCAAAGGGAAACCGAGAAAGTCCGGCCAGGGTGGATTTTCCCAAAAACAGTGAAAACCCCAAAATTTACGCAAAACTTAAGGTTTTGAATATAAATCACAAATGGATCATTCCAACAAGCAAGATGAACATCAAAGCACATGCCCAAGCAAGAATGACTCCAAAATAGAAATAACAAGACACCGAAAGTGAAAATGAGGGTCCCCACGTTCAGTGGGGCATGTGTGCAAAAAATGCACAACAAATTGCGAGTCCGTTGGGGAAATGCTCTAGAGAATTTTAAGAAAAAACTAGAATCAAGAACCGAGAATCTATGGTTTCAATCCTTACATCAGGAAACCTATGAACAAAGTTTCATAAACCACAAGAAAGAAGAATTTTTCCTATTCCTTAGGTGCACCGGGGACCAAAGCAAATCTAACCGGGCTACATAAAATTTCTAACTTCAAAAGCAACCTAGATAGAGCCTCGCTACTAGTTAGGCATCCATAGCCCCTACTAGGTTATCATTGTGACCCTCCCAAGCATAGCTCTACTACCAGCCAGGCATCTATAGCCCCAATAGAGATAATAGGATACCCCTGATAAGGTGAAGGTTATTTTAATTTTCAACTTTCTTTTCTCTCTTTTCTCTTTTAAACATTTTATAAAATCTTTCTTCCACCTCATAAGTAATAAAACCTACACTCAGGGATGAGGAACATAGTGGAATTGAAGCAAAATATAAGATTTTTTACTAGGCCAAATTACACAGGAACTGTATGAAATTCAAGAATATTTAATTTAGTGTGAAAGTGTGAGACCCAAATATATTCCAAAGTTCATCCCAAAACAAGTGACTCTAATTCTAAGTACAAGGGACATCAGATAAAGGAATTCCACCATTTGACTCTGAAAAACTAATTAGAGTTTGTAAAAGAAACTTCCAGAATAATCCCAGGAAAATAGCCCATTATATAGATGCAACAGCCCCAAGAAAGCAAGAAACCAAAAGCCGCAACCAAAACGAAAAGAAAAACCAACCAAAGCAAACCTATACTAACCAAAGCAAACAAGAAAATAAAAGCAAAAAATAGACCTACTCTAACTATGTACAAGGATGAGCTAAAAACAACTCAAGATTGGAAGTAATGCTTCAAATATTGCCCATTGACAAGCATCGGGATATCCTCACCAGTGAGGGTTTTTAAATGAAAAGTATTATCTCCCAGAATTTCTGAAATCTGGTAAGGACCAAGCCATATAAAACTTACCATGCTCTCCCTTATGGTCATGGGCTTTATCCCAATAGATAACTAAGTTAGAGATCCTAAAGGCTTTCACCTTAGCTCTCCTATCAAACCATATTTTCACTATGCCCTGATGTTTAGCAAAGTTTTCTAGGGCTTCATCTCTTTTCTCTTCAAGTTGTAACAACTCAACCAAAAACGGGCTTCATGTTTATCTTTCTTATTGTAATATTTGTTAATGAACTATAGGGTAGAGATCTTCAATTGGATGGGAAACACGGGTTCCAAACCATACACTAAGTGATAAGGAGAGGTTCCTATAGATTCCTTTTTCCTAGTACGGTCTGCCCAAAGAGCAAATCAAAGTTGGGTGTGCCAATCCTTAGTATTTTGTTCTAGAAACTTACGGATGACTGTCAAGAGATTCTTATTGGAAGATTTAGCTAAACCATTACCCTAAGGGTAGTAATTAGATGCAAATTTAATGAAAATTCCATGATCAAAATCCCAATTAGAAAGTTTCAATGATGCAAATGTAGGACCGTTATCACAAACTAAAGACAGTGGAAAACCAAAACAATTAATAATACCTGACTCAAGAAAATTGATTACCACATCTGAAGTACATTATTTGTAGGCAAGAGATTCAGTCCATCTAGTAAAATAATCAGTTATAGTGAGAATATACCTGTGACTTGTAGAAGATGGAGGATTAATGGGACCTATGAAGTCCATTCCCCACTGGAAAAATGGTTTTACCTCTATGACTGGCTAAAGTGGAAGAGCTGCATGTTTTTCCTTACTTGCTATAGTTTGACATATGTGACAATTCCTCACATGGTGGTGCACATCCTTGAACAAAGTAGGTCAATAATAGCCTGCCCGCAAGATCTGATTGGCGGTGGATGATGTAGACTCATGGCCTATGCCATATCTTTCATGGAATTCAACCATCACTCTGGTAGCTTCTTCTTTCCCCAGACACCTCAAGTATACACCCTCATGATTCTTCTTATATAGGATAGCTCATTTCATCATAAAACTTCCACTCTTCAGGCGTAAAGCTCACCTATGAACTCTATTAAGGTGATCTGGACATTGTTGATTCAGTAAATAATAAATGATTTCATCATACCAATCTCCTGGAGATACCTCATGTAGGTAATAATGCTGAGCTATGAGATCAGGACCTATCTCAGGTATTGTCTTCATCAGTCCTTGTCCTCTCAGTAATTTCATGGGTTGAATCTCCATATCATATTCCTGCAACATAGTCACCCATTTAGCTCTTTGTTCACCTAACTCATTCTACATTAACAACAACTTTACTGTAGGATCGTGCATTATGGCAAAAACCTTATTCCTCAAAATATAGTGCCTAAAATTTTTCACTGCTCTGACCAAGGCATAGGCTTGCTTTTCCACATTGTGATATCTTAATTTTGCATCCTTTAAAGGAGTACTCATGAAGGCTATAGGATGCTCATCGCCTTGATCAGACTTTTGAGTTAACATTGCAGCACAAGAGTGATCAGAAGCGAATGAATATATGTAAAAAGGATTACCATAATCTGGACTCACTAATACTAGAGCCTCAGCAATAGCTTTTTTTATTTCTGCAAATGCCTCCTTAGCTTTTGCACTCCATTCTAATTTCACCTCTTTTTTCAACATAGCATTCAATGGCTTCACTATCTCTACAAATCCAGTGATAAATTTCCTAACAAAGTTGATCTTCCCAAAGAATGACTTCATTTCCTTCTTACTTGCAGGAGGCCGAATCTTCAAGATAGCCTTTATTCATTTAGGATCAATAGCAATACCCTATTAAGAAATAATATGTCCTATTAATTTTCTTTCTGTGACTTCGAAAATGCACTTCCTTGGACTAAGTGAAATACCAAACTAGCTACACCTTTGGAATACTTTGCATAAATCTTCTATATGATCACCTCGTTTCTTAGAAAAAATTGTCAAGTCATCCATATAAATAATGACGCACTTATCAATTATGTCCTTAAAAGAAATATCCATAGCTCTATGAAATGTAGCTCCAACATTGATCAACCCAAATGGAATCCTTCTGTAAAAAAAAGTTCCCCATTTTGTAGTGATGGCAGTCTTGTGCCTATCCTCATATTGCACCATAACTTGGTTGTATTGATAATACCCATCCAAAAAGGACATCATCTGTGATCCATTGACGATCTGAAGTACTTCATCTAGTGAAGGAACTAGATAGTTATCCTTTTCTGATTCTCTATTCAGATTCCTAAAATCCACACACAGTCTGATTTCTCCATTCTTTTTTCTTATTTGAACCAGATTCGCAACCCAAGTAGAGTATCTTACTAGAAATATAATTCATGATGAAAGTAACTTCTGCACTTCCTTCTGAATGGTGGGTTCTAACAGAGCATTGATTGGCCTATGTCTCTGTCTAAATGGTTTGACATTTGACTTCAGTGGAATGGTGTGTGTAATGATTGAAGTATCATATGTTTTCAAATCTTCATAACTCCAGGCTATCACATCATGATATGTGTGCAAGGCATCAATAATCCCTTTTCTTTCTTCTGGAGTACATACCTTACCAATAAAAACATTCTTCCTATCATCAGGTGTCCCCATATTATATGTTTCACATTGGCTACTGAGAGACTGCCTTTTAACTTGTTGTTCTTGATCTCTTATATTATCCAAATCAAAAATTCTTTCAAGCTGCACCATACCTCTTGGGATAGTTTTGGTCTTCAGGTTAATGATTCCTCCCAAGTCTATTTTTTCTTCTTGAGGCTCTATATCATCAATGATTTGAGAAGCAAACACATCACAACTTGTAATAAAATCCAAAATATGCTTATCATCTTCAAATACTTGGAAATTAGTAACATTGTCACGTATTGAAGGTACTAGAGTGATATCAACTCTAAACTTCTTCAATTCTGAAAGTGATAAAGGTTGCATTGTACTAGCAGCTTGTGCCCGAGAATCTACAACTTGATTCCTACTTCGAGGGATCAACTGGATATTGAGAGCATTGAATCCCTCAATGAGATCCCACACTCTATTCCTGTAATTCGTCATTCTCCTATCACGCCATGAATACTGTTTCCTTACTTGTTTGACTACTAATTCAGAGTCTCCAAAAATATGTAATATCTTAAATTTCTTCCTTGATGCCATTAACAACCCATGGATCAAAGCCTCATATTCAGCAACATTATTAGTACATTGAAATTGGAGTTTGTGAGCAGCAAAATAATTCTTACCTTTAGGACTGATCAACTCAAATCCTACTCCAACACCCTGCTTAGATTTGGATCCATCAAATCTCAATGTCTAATAGTCATCAAGCTCTGGTTGTTTTAATTCATTTTTCATTTTACTACAAATAGGGGGCTTCTCAGGAAGCATTGGGTTTTTATCCTTATCATTATCCAACTCCTTTTGTATATTGAGTCTTACAGTTGGGACTGAATTAATGCATTTCTATATCTACTCCACAATAGTCTGACATAAGTCACATTCTAGCTTGGAGTGAGGAGCATCATGGACCCTGCAGCAATTTGGGATCAATAGTTCTTCAAAGTTCATACTTCCTCCCAGTTGTATCTGATTCTCCATACATCTCTGGATGAATTCCTGAAAGTTATCCAAAAAAATAAGCTGCCTATCCTCTTGGTCATCTATTTCATCTACTTGTTCAATCAGTTTTTTAGAACCACTGAGCTCTGATATGAAATCATCTAAGGGGTCTTGCAACATAAAGACCTCTTCATCCTCTATGGCATATGTAGCCAGCACATAATTCCCCATACTGACCTCTGATGCCAATACCTCATTTGAAATATTATAGTACTCAGTAATTACATACTTCATTATGGGTTCTCTTTCAATTCTGATCTGATTTGGATCTCCTTTCCATGGTAGCCACATGTGAGAATGTTCTGTAGATTTATATCCATTGAATGCCTTGGTGAAATCCCAACCCAAAATTAAACCATAAGTATTAGGAATGTCAACAACCTTAATGTTGATCACCTGCTGCACCCTATGATCTGATGCAAGCTACATGGGGATCATGTTCAATTCGCCTACCACACTTACCTTTTTCTTTTCCAATTGAGTGAACTTCTTTTGAGAGGCTATGGGGGCAATACCTAATGCTTTATAAGCAAAAAAAGGCATAACGTTTGTAGATGCCCTTGAATCCAGAAGACAATTATGCAGATTCTTCCAAAAGATACGAACAAAAATCAAGAAAGGAGGGGTTTCCATCTTGCCTTGAAACAAACTCAACTAAGTGTCATCTTGTGCAACTTGATCCCTATCTTTATCTATCCCTTTTTTTGCAGGTGGGGCTTGACCTCTAGATGCCTATGAACTAGAAGATCTAGCAACAACCTCATTGGTAGTTACTCCCTGTGGTACTGTATTCGAATTGAATGACCCCAAAACTACATTCCTAATAGCAGAAACTCTTAATAGCTTAAAAGAAGAAAGACTTACCTTTACTTTCTTGAATTCCTTAGTCACATACTCACCTAGTTGCTCCACATTCATATCAACATGGGTTTCCTTGCAGCTACCAGCCTGTCTGTCCTTTGAAACTTCAACATTGTTTCCCTTTGACAAGTACTATGTTGGCATATGAGGATAAGGTGGACTATTGCTAGCTTGTGGATCTCGTGGAGTAGTAAAATTGTTAGGAGGGATGGAAGTAGTGAAAGGACCTCCAGCCTATGGAATCCTATTAGGTCTATTCCTCAAATCATATTTCTTTGTTGGTTGCTGAAACATCTGAATTTCTTCAACACCAACTTCTTCCTCATCCAAGGGGCCATTATCATTCTCATTTTCCTCATTAAATAACTAGGAGATCTCATCTTCATTTAATACCTACTCTGCCTCATTATCCAGGTCACTGGACTCTTTTTCTAGTTCATTTTACTCACCTTTTGGGAATTCGGCATGATTAAGTACTAGCACTTGAGAATCATAGGGATTTGAGGGCACAATTTCCTAACTATTGGAATTGCTCTCAACTTCATACTGGAAAATGGATACAATAGTCTAAAACTCAATACAATCTAACTCAGAATGTTGGCTTGTCTTATGGAGTCTGCACCATCTAGACAAAGTTGCCTCTACCAAATATACACCATTTGGAGGCTTCTCCTGAGCAGAAGGTCGATCCAATGGGGTAGGGAGCCCTCCATTATTAATTCCAGTATTCCATGAACTATTCTACCTAGGTGGTTTCCCTCTATCAAATACTTGTCCACCTTGTTGATTTCTATCAAATTTCTAGCCAGAGCCTTGTCTTCTATCAAAATTCTGAATAGAGCCTTGCCCTCTATCATAATTTTGATTTCTGTCAAAATATTGCCCTCTTTCAAAGTTTTTTCCTTTATCAAAGTTCTACCTCTATCAAAGTTCCAATTCTCTCTGTTGTAATTAGACTACATGTTCTTCTGAGCAACTTGAAGTTGGCTATTCTAATTTCTCAAATATGTCACCTCCATATTCAGTTTCTTCACTTGTTCAAATAACTCATCCAACCGCTCCTTGTCTAGACCATTAGGTGGTTCTGAATTCATATTACCAGGAGGATATCCAGGTACTCCTCTAGAATCGATAGCTTGATTCAAAACTTTTGAATTCTACAAGTATGTAGGGAAACCGACTTGTTACGAATTGATGGGTTGATTAGCCATTTGTTGAGGATAAGAGGTCATAGGTTGAGCTTGATCTATTGGAGGACCTGGATGAGGAACCAAAGGCAATGAGGGTATTGGATTCATTATGGGTGATTGGTCAAAGCCTGATTGAGAGCTTGAACCTATCCAGGGTGAGCAATAGGTCCTAACAATGGAAGAGGTCCTGATAAATGTTGCCTTAAATCTGTGCTAGCTTTCACAACCTCTACACATGCAATGAGCAGAGTAGTTGGGAGATTAGTCCTTTGCTTAAGGAAGGTGGTTGTAAGGCTATCCATGGCTTCAAGGTAAACCTCCAGGGAAGTATCTTTGTTTCCAGCATAAGGTGCCTAGATTCTGGTATAAACTCAATGGAACCTGTTATTGAATGATCCTATAGGCTCATTAATCTCTCTTTTCACCCCAAAAAAATTTAGGTATAGCTCATTAGCACTAATGAGAATCTTAAAATTCTGCAAAAATGCAGTCTCTAGTTTAGTCCATTTATGAATGGAAGCAACAGGTAAGTGATTATACCAATAAAAGGCCTCTTCCCGAAGGGAATAAGGGAAAAGCTTGGATGCAACATCTTCATGATTTATTCCTCTATCCCTCAAACAGGTCTAGAAAATTTGAATATGCTCTTCTGCTATCCTATTGGGATCATGAGTATGGAACTTAGAGAAAAAAATGCTCAGGATTCTTAGGCATGACATTGTAATTATTGAAAATCAATGGAGATGGGTTATTGGCATGGAAAGCCATTGGTGGAGGTGGGGGTGGTAATGGCTGATTTATGACTGGTTGTGGCTGTGGAATAGGAATTCCTTCAGAATAAGATGAGGATGAGGATGATGGGGATGATGGAAGTGGCTGAGTGGATGATGATTCTTCCCATCCTCTTGTCCTTATTGACATAGTAGGGGCTTTCAAATCTTGAAATTCCTCTTCTCCTATAGTAGATTCGGTTCTTCTTCTAAGCTAGAAAATGCTCCAGCATGCTTATCCAATGCCCTCCTTCTAGCGTCAATATGTTGATGGTTTTTTTTGCACAACAACAACTTAGGAAAAATATTATATCCTATCTCTCTTGAAAGTTAAATCTCTATGGAAAAGAGATAACTCCAAGGTCTCTAATGTCAGGTCTTGACAATGCAAATAAAACAACTCAGAGATAATGTGAAAATGTTGGTAATCATAGAGGGATCTTACTATAAGAAAACATTGGACTTTGAATTTATCAGATCTAGCAATAAGTTGATACTTCAAACCCTAAATTTAACTCAGATAACAAAGAAATAACAAAAGATAAAGGTTTTAGAGATAATTCTAAGACAAATTTTAACCCTAAGATCAACAATGCAAAAGATAAGATGCTCAAAATGGACTGATCTCTCATAAACTACTTTCTATTTGACCCAAATAAATCTACAATCTCATAGAAATAATGCAATCTTCTAATGTATTTAAATATTTTCAAATCATAAACATTCATTCAAAACAATCCCATTGCAATTGAAATGAACAAACACTCATAATTGAACTAAGAACAATTTTAAGTCCAGGTAACTTTGGAAAGCAGCTAATAATCAACTAACTACAAAAAGTATGGACTAGAGATCACTACAAACATTTCAAACATGAAACCCTAAGGATCACCAAACTATCTAACAATAAACTTAAGCAATTTTAAAGATACAACAAAAAGAACCATGCTAGATAAAACTCAACACAAGAGAGATACCGAATCACAATATCCTTTCTTATATTAAGTCATCCAAAATGGTAACAATTCTAGTCTTTTGTTACAATACTTGCTTGAAGATAAACCCTAATTCGCTCAAATATGAAATCTTCTAACTGTCTACTACTCTCTTCCTTTATATGCTACTCTATCTATATCTTACAAATGAGGCATCATGCCCAATTTATAGAGAACCCCCAAGATAGGTTAGCCTAAATAATGGTTTTACAACATTAAATGCCATACAATAGGTCAGCCTCAAAAGATATTCAAATACAACATGAAATGTGCAATTGTACCAATTTCATCCAAGTCGGCCTGGGGTCTCAAAAACTTGGTCTAATGCATGTGAATAATGGGAAGCACAAACTTTGATGTAGTCCTATATAACTACTTCCCATCCTTGTCTTTGGCACGCTCCACTTCACCATGCACTACCAACAATACTCTATCCAATTTGGAAATAGGTGGCACAGGAAAAACTCTAACTTTTTTTTCAAGAGACTTGATGTCATCTCTTGCCTGCCTTACTGTACCATCCGAATCAGACCTATTTGTTAAATACCTATCAATAATTGCAATGTAGGTTGCAACATCATCTAGTTGATGTTCAGTGACTGGAACTTCACTGATTGGAGAGTAGACATTTGTCCACCATTTCTTGATTTGATCCAAACTGAGATTCTTTGGAGAAAACTTCTTCCTCCCTGTCATGATTTCAAAGAATGAGATGCACCTATCATGAATGCCAGTCAAGGAGTCCTCAATCTACTTCCCCTATTTATTAATCTTCTTCAAGGCCCTTTGCTTCATTTACAAGATCTCAAACCATTCCCAAGGCACTAAAACCCTTGGGAAAGGAAGAATCCCACTCTTCACTAGTTTATCTTCAGTGTATTCCATAACTGTTTTTGTTTTTTGCAATAGGAGATCAATGTCCTCTTTGTCCTGGGCTAGCATAGTCTTCAGCCAATCCACTGACCTCATGGCATCCCCTGTAGTTGATAAGATATCCTTAATGGCACCATCTCCTTTGGTTTGAACTCCCTACAACCAACTGAATGTGGCATGTGTAGTGCCTTTCATTTTCTCAAGCTTAGAGATTATCTCTTGAGGCAAGAAACCTGTAGTAGAAGAGGAAGAGCTAATGGACTGCAAGGGTTTCATCAACTCCTACAAGTACCTCTTTAATTTCTCATTATCCTTCTCCAACTCATGCTTGGTTTGTACCTCCTTCCTCAATTGGCCAAGGATTATAGCATTGGAGCCTCCATACTCCTCAATATTATACCTCTGCATTATAGAGGTCTCCTTCCTAGAATTATTCTTCACCCAAGTCCTTAAGATCTTCATCCTTCTTTGGCTCTTCTGGCACATTGTCAATCCCTTGAGGAAGGGGAATGTCCTCATGTTCAATGATAGGAGTGGTTACAAGAGCATTTCCTTCTGCTAGAGAATCCTTTGGGGAAGGATTCCTTGACCTCCTCATGTATACCTATGTCTTCTCCCCTGAACTTTCTACCTCTACCATAGGTGGCTCAACTTCCTTATCAGTCTTGGAATTTGCCTCTTCTCTTTGTGACAACCTCACAATTCTTCTTCTTTTGGTCAAAGGATCAATGGCATCTACTTCTTCCTTTTCCTCTTCTCCTTTCTCACCCCCCTTTCTCTTTGAAACATGCCTTCTCTTCTTGGAAATGGGCCTCCTTTTTTTTCCTACCTTTGCCACCTCCTTAGTTTGAACATCCCTAACCTTGATCTTGAAGGGGGAGTCTACCTTGACCTTTCTTTTAGGATATTTCTCATGTGATTCCTCAGAAGCAGAATGAGACTCCAAGTCTCCCATCAAATCATAGGTGCACTAGACACCTACACTTTCTAACTCCAACATTTTGTGCTTAAGCCACATTTTGGTATACTTAATCACCGGAGTCATAATCTGCTCCAACTCTGTCTTTTCTTCTTCCCACCAGTCAATCTCTCCAACTAGTTTTTCCTTTACAACCTCAAAGATGTGACCCTGAATCAGATTTCCATCTTCTTCAACCTGATTAGGAATTGCCTTTATGTTGTATAACCTCACTAGGTCCATTGGCAGCCTAGAGAACTTCTTTCTTACATCAAACTCATCATCAAGGTTAGCCCAATAATATTCAATGTTTTCCTTGTGGTTGTACTCTCTGCTAGCCTTCTTTTGTGCCTCACCTGTGATATCAAACCTTTCCCTTTTGGAATGGAAGGAGAGACCAAAATTACTCATATCCTCCTCAGAAGCATGAGCTAACTAGATGGAAGGGCAGACCTCATTTGTGCCTATCTTTAATGGGAAGTCATTACTAAACCCTATTTTATGTTTGTCTCCCTTCACAATCACATCGAAGTCACAATTCTTCCTTGTGACTTCCAATAGTATGATATGGTCAGTTGGGTGCCTTGGGAGTCTGTAAGAAGCCCTTTGATAGCCATCAATCCTTATGTAGGAGGAAGTAGGGAATTTAATGAACCATGCCCCATACCTCCTGATCAACTCCTTGGCTTTGTCTGAGATCCTAACATGTTCTGCACCCTGCAACATCTTGGTAATGTGCATGGTGAATGCATCATTCACCCTTCTATATCTTCCTCCTCCCAAGTGTAGCTATGGATACACCTCATATATTGCATCCTACCCAAATATACCTCTAGTACTTAGCCCTTTGTATGGGTGAAATCGTGCAAGTGCATACACCAAGTAAGAAGTCATGGTGAAGGTCTTGGTCTGCAAGACATTGCACATCTTCTCATGGATCAGTGCACTTATAGCACCTACCCAGTGGTAGTCTATACCTTGCTCCATTCGAGAAATAACATTAAACCTCCAGCTTTCGAATACCCTTGCAATCTTCATCCCTACCAACCTGCTGAGGAGAGTGATGGCATCATAGTACTCCCTTTTGAATTTGAGTCTAACTAGCTGTTTAGGCAGCTTGGAGAAATGAGACTTAGGCTTCTCCAACCAAGAATTGATTACCGGCTGGAACATAACCACATTCTCTTCATAGTATTTATTGGCTGCATCTATATCAAAAGATATCACAAGTGACCTATCAGGCATATCAAAAGTCTAAGAAATGGACATAGGGTCAAATTTTGCAACAACCCTTCCTTGAGGACCAATTATTCTTTGTGTTCCTCTATCATAATTCTTGGCACATTCAAGCACCAATTCATAACATTACACCATAGAAGGGAATCCAGCCACATGTGCTAATCCAGATTCCAATGTTCTTCTGGCCAATAAAGGGAGGCTTTGTGCTACCATTCCAGCTTTAAACTCTTCGTAGTCCCACATACCCACATTGGTATCAGTAATCCCTGACCAGACAGAAGTCAATTTTCTCTCAAGAATCTTACTTTTTATATCCATTTTTACTTTTTCTGCCTCGGAGATAGCAGATCTTTCTGCACTTGGATCCATTGTCTTTCCCTTGACATGCCTAGCAACAGCTTGTCCTGATCCTACCTACAAAGAAGTAAAGACAAAAAAATGAGTGTCAAAAATCCATTTTAAATCAACTATTTCAAATTTTGGGATTTAGCCTCCTTCGCAGAATCCAGACTGGAGAGGAACTCCAGAGAAATCCAGACTAGGCGGAATCTAGTGAAACAGGAATACAAACCCCACATAATCATTTCAAGTAATCAATTTAACCAAGGAATGATGTGATAGAACTTAGCACAAATTCATTTAATCATCTAAATTCATCAACATCAAGTAAATTCTTCTATAATCCTCAAATTCCTCTTTCTCACAAAACTTTGAAAAAATCTGCCTTAGACGGAAATCCCCGAAAACAACAACAGTTTCAACAACCCAGGAAAATGAGGGAGGCACAAAACATACGGGAAAATACCGAAGGTGCAGATTCTAGCGAACTCAATACAAATTTACCATGAAATCCAAATTTGGTAGAACGACCTAGCAACAGACACCGGGAAAATTTGGAGGAAACAAAATTCTGCAAAGATGCCAAAAGCCTGAACACCAATGTTTCCCTCATCTTCACCCAAATATAATGAATGATCGCGGATTCAAGAGCTTGGAGCTCGACAAAAAATTGACCTAAACCCCCAATGGATCAAACTTGAATTCAAAACCCATCTCTTAGTAAATCAAGAGGGATTGGTTGTGCCCTAGGTCAAAAACCCCAAAACCTCCGCCATGAAAACACAAAACAACACAGGCACGACTTACCTGCAAACAAGGATAGGAAATTCATGGAAAATGCAAGTGAGCCCCAAGAAAACAATGAAAGACTAGCCCAAAGAAAATATTCAAGACAAGCACCTGAACGGGATGGCAAGACATGGAACCCTGAAATGCCCAAGAAACATGCACATTCAAGCAAGAATGTAGCAAAGAACAAACTGAAGGTGCATACAGAAAAGAAATATAAACCAAAAAGAGAAAGACAGTATCCACATACCATGACAATAGAGGAAACCAAAACCAAGGATGCCAGCAAACATCTTCAAGCACGAGCAAAACACAAATGGTGCCTAGGAAATCTGAATGCAACACTTGAATTCAATTCCAAATGCACAATCCAGCAACACACCCCAAGATTAAGCACTCCAGACTCAAAGAAAAAGAAAACAAACAAACTCAAATTGAAAATCACTTCCAATAACTCAATATAGCATCTCCCAAAAAGTCGTGTGATCACCATTAATGCGATCGAAAAGATGACCAAGACCAAAATCCAGGAATCCAATAGAGCAACAGACTTTAGAAAAATCCAAACATGATGGATTTCTCTAGACTTGAGAAAAAAGGCAGCCATTACCAAGCACCAAAGGGA
This sequence comes from Sequoiadendron giganteum, assembly GCA_007115665.2. Taxonomy (NCBI): domain Eukaryota; kingdom Viridiplantae; phylum Streptophyta; class Pinopsida; order Cupressales; family Cupressaceae; genus Sequoiadendron; species Sequoiadendron giganteum. The sequence continues at coordinate 240,140,098 of CM021105.1, read as the reverse complement.
AACCGGGAATGTCCGGCCAAGGTGGATTTTCTTGAAAATAGTGAAAAACCCAAAATTTACCCAGAAATTAAGGTTTTCAATATAAATCACAAATGGATCATTGCAACAATCAAGATGAACATCAAATAACATTCCCAAGCAAGAAAGACTCCACAATAGAAAGATCAAGACACCAAAAAGTGAAAATGAGGGTCCCCACCTTCAGTGGGGCGTGTGTACAAAAACTACACAATAGGCTTCCCTAAATTGACCATGCCCAAGTGATAATCAGTTATTTGCACATATCCTCTATCCTTGTACACCATCGGAATTGCACATTCTACAATGATCTGCCCTATCTCGGTGAGCCTTGTGGAATGAAGAACTCTGCCCTTCTTCTTAGGTCTCTCCTTTTCTATCCCCTTCATCATTTATTCCCAATTAAGAGGCTATGGTGGAGCTATTTGTTTCTTTCCAAGATCCATCTTTAAACAAGTAGGAGCACTAGGGGTGGTATCCATTACTACAGAGGAAGAGGCATTAGTTGTTGGAGATAGTGGCTGCAATAAATTAACTTTAGGTTGAGAATCAACCTCCTGCACATTTTTCTATTCTTTTTCTGCATTTTCTTGTGCAACCTTCTTAGCCTCTTCCCTATCCTTTTGCTCCTATATCCTTTTATTCTCTTGTTCCTTTTTCAGTCATTCTTCCTCCAACCTGTTCTCTTAAAAATAAACAAATAGCTCCACCATAGCCTCTTAATTGGGAAGAAATGATGAAGGAGATAGAAAATGAGAGATCCGAGAAGAAGGCTAGAGTTCTTCATTCCATAAGGCTCGCCGAGATAGGGGAGATCATTGTAGAATGTGCAATTATGGTGGTGGACAAGGACAAAGGAGATGTGAAAATAATTGATTATCAATTGGGAACGGTCAATTTAAGGAAGCCTACAAGGAATCAACAGATGAATCTTATTGATGTTGTATCTTCATTCATAAAATCCAAAATGATTAAAGACAAACAAAGAAAGGATGAGATTAAGGATCAATTGGATCAGCTGCATACTTTCTTAAGGGATGTTTCCACCCCCAGGTCACAACAAGTTGCTTCCCTGGAAATGCCAGTCTTACTCAACAAGAAATAAGTTGATGATTTGGTGCAAATGAAGAGTAAGTCTTAATAATGACAGCAACTGGAGCCTATAATTTGGCTACAAGATATTGTGTGGATTTAGAAGGCAATGTCATCATTGATTTAACTCCCCAAATTTTCCAATTTATGTTCAATTTCCCCAATCCAAGGAATCCTAGCCAACTTAATGAGGCGAAGGCTTTGAAAATGTATAGTAACCATAAGGAAGCCAACAAATCTCATTTGAATAAAAAATGGATGAGGACTGAGAAGAAGTCTCTAATTAAGCTTCTAGATCAGCCTAAAAGGGTGGAGTTCTACAAGGAGGTTGGGGACATAATAATGATGTTATCTAGAGTCTTTCAAAAGAGGGATGATTTTCACTTCAAAGAATGGATGTTTCCATTCATTCAGATAATCTTGGATGGCAAGAAACAATTTGATTGGCCCATGATTATGTCTAAAAGCATACCCAATAAATGGGTTAGAGTGAGTGAAACCAAGAGTTTCTTTATGACCTCTTATATCATTTATGCAATAGCAAGGAGAGGCATTTTTCCAGGGTTAAACAAAGTGGGGGTGTTGGAAGAAGGTGATGGAAAAAATAAAGTATGGAACCATTATCATCAGCTATCCTTTCAGATTTCTAAATTGCATTATAGAAGAGTTAATGATGCATTTCTATATGTTATTATTAACCAGCTTAATGGAGATGCAGGGTATAGATTGAGCCAGGAGACCATGACATTCATTACAGAGTGGGGATATTGGTCTATTCAATAGCCCAAGTTTACTTACTTCATGCTGGCTGGGTTTGATGGTCATCCTCACTTATTCCCTAGATGTTACAGCAACAAGATGATCTTAATGGAGTTTGTTTACCAAGACTTGGGGGCTAATGGAGAGAGTTGACGAAATTAAAAGATATGAAGGGATTTGCCTCTGCAAAGTTGAAGCGAATTAAATTTGAGGACAACTGGATTGATGGGCCTCATGTGGATATTCTTCAACAAGTCTTCTCCAGTTATGATGAATATCTTACTGAGTAGACTACACAAGAATGAGTTGGCATTAGGATGATCTATTTTGGGCACTTGACTTCCCCTTTTTCTCTCCTATTTCATAGGGCAATCAACGTTGGAATTAGAGCTCAACTAGTCTAAGTTTTTGAGGAGGTTCTGGTTCCTTGATTAGTGGATCTCAATTTTGATTGAGAGGGAGCTGTGCTTGGCATGCCTATATGTATTTTTGAACTTCATATTGCAGAGGTCAGCTGATGAAAGTAGAATTAGCCACCTGATGATAGAAGATAGGAATTTCTAGCTTTAAGTAAAGATACCTTGTTCTAAGTTTAGTTCAATTTAGATAAAATTTTATATAGTGTTATGTTGGAATTGAGTTTCTTGGATGAGGTTAATGAACCATAATCGGTCTGTATTCCAGTGATTTTTTGTGCATAAATGTTTCTTATTTGATGTGAATCAATAGGGGAAACCAGATTTCAAAGATTATTTCATTAAATTTTCTATGGATGGAATTGTTACATGTTTGTTGATCTATGTTATTGGAAATGAATGAAGAGTTTGTTCTTTTAAATCTTAAAGTATTGTGATGAATGATTGTGATGGTTAAAATAAGCACTATAAATTTATGCAATGGTATGGATTGTTATGTGAATCACATCATGTTATGGTTTTCTTGATCTGTTAAGAAGAATTTGTTGTTAAAAATATATGTCTGGATGTTAGAGAATTTTGTTCATATTTTACTGATCTATGCCTGATCTATCTTTTTCTATTTATTTAAACCACCCCCCATTAAACATAGATTGATGAATCAGTTGTTGTTTTTATTCTTTATCACCAGAAAAGGCCCCTTGAATATTATAGTTGCATTGGTCAATTGAGTGACATCAAATAGTTGAGAACCAACTACCAGGAGCTTGGGAGTTAATTATTGTTTATGAATTTGACCATTGATTTTGACATTGATTTAAAATTCTAACAATTCCATGATCCACTAAGACTTTATTAGATATGTTGATGAGGAATGATGATGGTTTTCTCATATCTGAGGATTGGTATTTTCTATTATTACTTATTTTTTATATAACACATAGACACGATGCATCAAGGTATTGAAAACTAGGATGGTGTTGTATCTCGTGTAATGGGCTTTGACTCTATAAATAGACAGGATAGTTCTTGTTCACACCTTGACATATAGAAACCTCATTAGAATGTAATTTAGAAGTTTAGAATATATTGGACCAAAGCATACACAATAGTCAACAATCTACTCCAAATAAGTTGGTGGCCAAATTGACACAACAACATTTAAACAAAATATCTCTACTCTATTTCTCCTGAAAAAGATAACTGATCGAAAATCACCTATCTTCAAAGGTCTTTGTAGTTATTTCTCAACTATGTTGATGTTCTTCAGTGGCCTATGCAGTTGTAATGTTCAAGGGGCTTGTTGGTAAAGAATACAAACTGAATAGTATGAACTAATCTAACGTTTGGAAGTGTTTAAATAAACATCAAAAGATAGAATAGAGCTCAGGACAGCAAAAATAAATGTAGATCTCTTTTAATTCAGACATATAAACTTCATAATGAGAATTTCTTTCAAACAACTAAGACCATAAAATGGTACAACCCACAAAATACTCTATACCATTGTATTCATTCATAGTGTAAATTCAAGACATACAACCATTCATCATCACTAAACTTAAATATCAAACAAGAACACATCGCCAGCTCATTACTAAAATCCATAGATCAACAAACACAAAGAAATTTCATTCATAGATAACTCAATGAAATAATCTCAGATTCAAAATATTCTATTGATTTTCATCAAATAAGAGACATTTATGCACAACATCCATTGGCATATGAATGACTATTTTTCATCAACATTAAAATTAAAAATCATTATGGAAATAACATAAAATATATGGAAACTTGTAGAAATGTCAAAGTATATTAGCATAAAAATTGTAAATATTCTAAAAAACTATAAAATATCTTAGATCTCCTTTAGGCAGCTAATATTTTCTTCAAATAACCCACCCTTACAATATGGAGAGAAATTATACATATAGACATACTCAACACTAATTCCTCCCATCAAAATTGAGATCCACAAATCAAAGAGTGAGAGGGGCTGCATGAGGCAACTACCTATTATGATCTTCAGTTGACAATTGATAACTCCTTATCAAAATTTGCAAGAAAAGGGAGGAGGTCGAATATTTGAGGATCCTCAGTTGAACTTGTGTCACATTTTTGAAAGGTAGGAGAGAGTTGTTGAGCTAGTTGTATCATTTTATGCTTCATTCAAAAAAGAATATTCCATAGCCTTTCACCCCTCTGTCTTCTTCTCCAGTAGATACTCATCATAACTGTCTAGTACTTGTTTAAAAATATCTACATATGGCTCATCTACCCAATTTCCTTCAAATTTAATTCTTTCCAACTCAGAAGAGGTGAACTTTTTCATTTCATTCAACTTAGCAAGCTCCCTCCTAGCAATTTTCACTGCCTCTTTCATATCCATGAGGCTATCACTTAAGAAATCAACATCATCATCTCCCTTCTGTATTGCCTCCTGGAATCTATTATTCCATTTGTTCCTTAGCTCATCTATAGGGAAACCATCCTTCATAGGGATATCCTCATTCACTATCATAGCTATAACTGCTTCTAACTCTACAATTTGATCTGCCAAATCCTTGCTAACCTATTGCACTTCATTCCTATGTGTAAAATTGAATGAAGACCAAAATTTTATAATGTTAATAGTTTTATCAATAAAATCCTCATTACCTTCTTCAAGGATGGAATGTTTTAGAAGTGTTTGTTGAGGTAACTTATTGATTTCCTTCAGTTTCTTGACATTATCTTTGTATTATTTCTCTTATTTCCAAAGGGTCTCAACATATGCATTCATATCATTCACTAATTCCCATGCAACTTCAAGAGCATTATGACTCTCAACAAGTAGTTCCTCCACCTCTTAGTTCAGCCTATCAGTTCATCTCTCTAGCATCCTAACCTTACTTCTCATTTCAATGAGGTCATTAGCCTCTTTCTTACTCAATAAAATTGGTGTCTCTGAAGTAGTAGATTTCGAAGAAATAGGAGAAGACAAATCCTTCAAAAAATTATGCAATTGATCTACCTGAGCTTTAAGATCATCCTTACTTTGCTTATCTCTTATCATTCTTGACTTAGTGGAGGATGTCACAATATCAATGAGATCAATCTGTTGGTTCCTTGTGGGTCTCCCTTAGTTTACAGTGCCCGGTTGATAATCACTCAAATACATCTCTTGTTTGTCTTTGTCCACCATGGGAATAGAACAGTCAACTACAATTTCCCCAACATCTGTCAATCTAGTGGAATGAAGGACTCGAGCCTTTTTCTTGGGCCTTTCCTTCTCTATTTCTTTCATCATATCATCCCAATTTAGGGGTTGAGGCTAGAATATCTATTTCCTTTCCAAATTGAGCTTTAACCATGTTGGGGCAACATGAGGAGTAACCACTTGTTGTGAAGAGGAAGTGGCAAAAGAAAGGGGTTTCCAAAGTGTTACCTTAGGTTGAGAATCAACCTCTTGTTGCTGCTCCTTTCCTTCCACCTCCTTAGCTATCCTCTTAACTTAAACTTTCTCTTTTTCTTCTTCCATCTTCCTCTCTTCCAACATATAATCTCTTTGTTTTTCCAATTCCTTCACCTTTTCCCACATATTTTCTACCTCCTTGTCATTATTGGCCTATTCTTCTTCCTCTATCCTTTTCATCTCAAGCTATTCTTCTTCCTTCTTTCTTCGAGAATCCTCTATAGCTTTGGCTTTGGCCTCAAGGTCTTCTTTTTCTTTCTTCTGTCGAGCCTTCTCCTCCTCCAAGTCATGAATCTTTTGTAGTAGATCCAATTTATCCTTCTGTGCATTAAATCTCCATTATTTTTCTTTTTTTTGGTTGCAAGAGGTCCTCCTTCTCTTTCTGCTACCTTGCCAACTCTTTAGTTTTCTCTCTAGCTTCCAATTCTTGTTGTTTAGCAAGTATATCAGCTTTAGCCTTGGCCTCCAATTATTGTTGTTTAGCAAGTGCATCAAATTGTGCTTTGGAATCAACATCATTTTTTCCTTCCTCAAAAATCTTCCATTGGTCATCTAGAGTTAACACGTTCTCAGCCCCAACATCTTCAACATCTTCAGTAGGTTTAGCTACAAGAGGCTCATTATCTAATTGTGTAGCCTTTGAATCAGTGTTTACATCATGAAGCTCAACCTCTTTTCCCTTTCCCTCAAGAGTCTCAACTTTCTCATGTAGGCTCCCTATAGGTACTTCCTCAGTATATGTTTTAGGGAGAGATGGTTGAGATGAGGCTCCTTCTCCAGTTGTTATAGTTTCCACACCTTGTGATTCATGGGTTTCTTGAAGAGTTACCCCTGATTCAGTATCTTCTCTAGAGCTAGGAGGATAATACTCCAATTGTTCCTTGGGGGTTGCCCTCCTCTTGGTTTTGTTATAACCATTGGTAGCTCTTTCTTTCCTCTTCTTTGAAGATTGATCTTGTGGCTCCTTTATCCTCATTATTACCCATTGGATACTCCTATCGATTATTGTCCTCAAGATTTTCTTTATGTCTATAAATTCCTCTTCATCCCAATTTATTAGGTCCAAAATTTTGGTGCCTATCTTCTTTGCCCCATATTCAATTGTTTGTGGGATGGTCAACCTTTCATAGTTCCTCCTCCTTACATCATAGTCATCCTGCAAATCTTCCAACAAGTTATAATGCTTATAAAAAATAATGGGATTTAGACCATTCATCTTATGCTCTAGATCAAAGTGTTTTCGGGCTGTATATAATCCCAACTTCAAATAACTCAATTCTTCACACGTTGACTTTGAAACCAAATTATGAAGGCAACAATATTCTCCCAACTTCATGGGAAATTTATGGCATCCAGGCTTGTGTTTATTAGCCAATTTTGTATTAAATCCTATAGCTTGATATATGAATTCCATAAGAGAAATCCTATTATTGCAACATCTTGGTAGTCGATGAGGATGTCCATCAAAACCTACCAACCTAAAGTAAGATCACATGGGGTATTTGATATACCAATATCCCCATTCAACAATGAAGGCCATGGCCTCTCTACTCAACCTGAATCCAACATCTCCTATCAAACGGTTAATAATGACATAAAGGGATACATCATTGACCCTTATATAATGTAGTTCTGATGTTTGTAGGGTCAAATGATCATAATTCCCCCATGCCTTATTTTTTCTAGTAGATTCTCCCTGTATGCCCACTCCATTCAATCCAGGAAAAATGCCCATCCTTGCAGTTGCATATATAAAATAGGAGGTCATAAAGAAGTTCTTTGTTTTCCTCACCTTTAGCATGTGACTGTGTAAATTATCTAACAAAATCATCCCCCAATCAAACTATTTCCTACCATCCAAAATGGTTTCAATGAATGGAAATATCCATTCCTTAAAGCATGCAGAGTCTTTCTTTCTAAACACCTTGGGAAGCATCATGATTAGGTCATCAATATCCTTTTTAAAGTTTTCTCTTTTGGGTTGTTCAGGGACTTTGATCAAAGACTTCTCAATTTTTAACCACTTCTTGTTCATATGGGATCTATTGGTCTCCTTATTCTTACTGAATAACTACAATGCTTGTTTTTATGTCAATTTCTTGGGGTTCTTGGGGATAGGTGCATTGAACATGAATTTCATCATTTGTGAAGATAAATCAACGATCACATTCCATTACAGATCAATACATTGCCTTGATACTAGATTGTAGGCCCCTTTTGCTATCAAGATAAGCTCTAGATACTGAACTAATAAGGGGAAGAGTGTGACATGTGCTAATATAGATTGAGTTATTCTTTTAGTCCTTCCAATCACCTCTTTTGAGAAGGTATCTACAACTAGTTCCTCATAATTGAATGTCCCTAGATTAGTGTATGTAATATCAACCCGTTCTAAATCCAACTTGCTAGTTGTAAGGGTTTCATCTTGGGGTTTATGTCTTAAGGTGTAAGGTAATTGATCCAACTTTTTCTTCTTTGGTTTTGCTCCCTTTGAGATTTTAGCAGCTTTCCCTTCCTTCTATGAAATGTCTCCAAATGCTTCTAACATTGTTTACTCCTACAAGACAATCCTATATTAGATCAATAGAAGGTAAGGAATCAGTATTGCAAATTTAACCTTTCATACCTCTCTATTCTTCCCTAGGTAAACCCCCCATACTTAGTGAAATTTAAAACTTCGCGAGAGCGGAACTTGGATAAGATCAAGAATTGAAGAGTCAAAACAGATAACAAAGTTGGAACTGGAACCAGAATTAGAATTGGAACTTCCAAAATTTCCAAAATTTAGTATTGCTTGGTGATTCAGTTCTGCCAAACCTGACGGGATTAGATTCATAAATAAAACCTACCAGGAGTTGGATAATTTATGGAACCGAAATATTGGGTGAAATTTCATTAGACGAGTTCATTTCCAGCTTCGGTTCTACTATGGATTATCATGGTGAAGTGGATTTTCCCAGCATGCCTATATCGTGTTCAAGTCAAAAAAAAGTGTGGGGAGGAAGGATTTAAACTCAACTCTACTCGAACAAATAGAACCGGGATCGAGCAAGCAAGGTTATGCATACAAGAAGTGTGTGATACGAAAACCCTAATTCGTATGACCTATTGAATTTATAATTATAACTAGGGAATCAAAACTCATAATTAAATCCATAAGACCAACATAGGCACAAGATCAGTAAGGGTCAAAAGAAAGATTTGAAAAATAATTTAAACACCAGACCTCTCTGAAATGAAGCCCTAATCAAAACTAGGGCATGTTGGAACGAAAATGCCACCCACAACAAGGAAAACAACAACAAACAAAACAAAAACAAACAGAGGAAATTAGAAAAAGAAAAATGGAAAACAACAAAAAAAACATAAACAACAAAAAAATATGAATGAAAAACAAATGAACGCAAGCAAAGATCCATGGGAAAAGTCACATGAACATGTGAAGAACAAACAGGGCAAGAAAAATGGGAAAACATAAAGAAAAAAAAGAGGAAAAAAAACCTACCTCAAAACACAACTAGAAAGGATTAAAAACCAACTGGAATCTTCTCACGAATGCTTTCTCGCAACCAAATTGTGCTCTTCTTCAAGTTACTTTAGCTCTGGATCATTAATGATTCTTTGAATAAATTTAATGAGCCAAACAACCTTGATTAAAGTTTTAAATTCCATTACGCACATGTGAGGAGGCTGTAATTAATGCAATTAATGTGGTTCGTCAGGGGCAAAATCAGAGCGAAAGTGAGTACATAACCACCATGTATAGAGGTAGATAGGAGCATAAGTGGAGTCAAGGTAAGAACATGATCTTTATCAAAGTTCCACATTTCATTCTGGTTTTTCCTCCGATCCTGTAGCAAAAGAAAGGGAAAAAAAAGAAACGGATGCGAGATGAGAACCAAATCCAGATCTAGAGCTTTGCAAAGTTCTAGGTTTGGATCCATCTTCGGCTCTACTCCCAACAAAGAGAAAGAACAAAAAGGGAAAATGAAGAGGAAAGGAAAGCGGGATCAGAACGAAACTCGGATTTGGAAGTTTGCAAAGCTCCAAGTCCTGTTGTTGTTTCGCTTCTACTTTTTCCAAAAGGAAAAGAAGCAAACAAAGAAGAGAAACAAAAGAAACCCAAGGGAGAAAACAACCCAAGAGCCCAAAAACAAACAAAACAACAAAGAAACCAACAAGACAAGGAGCGGAGTTGGGACTGAAACAAAAAATGGACTATGAAATTTGTCAAAGTTGCAAGTCCAATTTTATTTCGCATTCCAAACTGACAAAACAAAAGAAAAAAAGACTTAGGAGGAAAAAGAACGACTCCTAAGACCCAAAAAAGAACACCAAAGATAAAAAAACACAAGGGAGACCTATTTTGATCCCAAAAAAATGAGGTGGTTATGCAAGACATAAAAAATGGTGACTCGACTGGGAAAATGGTTTACCCATTTTCAAGATACTTACAAACTTCAGCTACCTAGAACCTCTGGTTCATGAGAATTTTAAACTTGAGCATGATTAGTCATGAAAAAGAAAGTTGAGTTGGAATATCAAATGTAAATCAGCAATAACCACATCAAATTTGAGTGTGTGCATGTATGGTGTATCTATTTCCATAAAGGTTCTTCCTATCCAAAAATAAATGTATTAAAGATTTAGGCTATGTGAGTTGAATCCTTATGACTGGCATGCAATGACATCCTAGGTATTTCTCCACTGCCAAATAGGCATCCATAGCCCTGACGAAGATAACTCTAGTTCTCTCAAAGAATTACTCTAATGTCAGCCGAGCATCCATAGCCCCGGTAGAGATACTTGAATTACCCTTCTCATATTCAGTCTTGCCATCAGTTAATGGTTCTCTTTTTTATACTTTTTTGGAAATCTCAGTTAAATAATTTCTCTTTTCATATTTTTCTCAATACTCAGATGTGTCATCCTGAAACTTGGGTTGAGAACTACAATGGACCTCATGGTAATGTCGATACTAAGATTTTTCACATAAATCTAGAAAACAATTACCCTGAGACAAAGAAGCCTTCATGTAAAGAGATAACTTTTATCTATTCCATGACAAATTCAGACGTGGTTTATGAGATTACTTACAATATACCTATTTGTTCTTAACCTTTCAAGCTATTATTTAAAAAAGAACACAAGACATAGGTCTTGAAAAAAAAATTCCACAGGCAGATCTGAAAATACCTAAACCATTTTCTCTCCTAGTACCTTAGTATACATTGAAAAACCACTCTGAATTGTGAAATAGAGCTAAATGGAGGTCACCTAGAAACAAAAAGGACAGAAACAAAAAACAATGACAAAAACCTAAAACAAACAAGAAAAATAGAACAAACAAACAAAAGAAACAAACCAACTAATTACATACATACATCCAAATAGAACATCAAACAATCATGAGCCAAAGTAATGTTTGAGAAACTACCCATTGACTAGCAATGGAATAGGATCTCCTATTAAAGTGCTCAATCGAAAGGCATTATCGCTAAGGATCTTGGCGATTTGATACGAACCCAACCAAAGTTGGTCAAACTTTTGATGGTCCCCTTTGTTTTCCTTGGATTTATCCCACAATAGTACTAGGTACGGTATTCTAAAAGCTTTAATTTTTACTCTTTTTTCAAACCAATGTTTGACAACAACTTGATGTTTAGAAAACTATTGTAAAGCAACATCTCTTTTTTCTTCTAGATTAAATTAACTGGTTAGCCTGACTTCTATCCTATCATCACTTGAGTAGAATTCTTGCATAAAACTAAGGATGAGTATCTGTAGATGGATAAGAAAGTCCAGGTCTTGGCCATAGACCAAATTGAATGGAAATTTTCCTAAAGTGGCCTTGATTCGAGTTCTATCTATCCATAAGGAAAATCTGACTTGAGTATGCCAATCCCTATGATTACTTTCTAACAGATTCTTAATTACTTCCAACATATTTTTATTCGTAGACTCATCTACTAAATTCCCTTGTGGGTAGTAATTAGATGAATATTTTAACACAATTCTATGCTCATATGCCCATTTAATAAATTTTGTAGAAGAGAAAGTAGGGCCATTATCACATACTAGGGCAAACGGTACTCCAAACCTGGTAACGATGCATTCATTAAGGAATTTGATGACCACCTCGGTGGTGTTATTCTTATAAGGCTGAGCTTTAGTCCAACATGTACAATAGTTGGTTGTCATCAAAATAAATTTGTGACCTCCAGAAGAATTGGGGTTAATTACCCCAACAAAATCTAATGCCCATGGGGCGAATGGTCTTACCTCATAGACATGTTGTAGGGGCATTTATGGATTGCATTCCTTGGATGTGGAATTCTAACATGTATGACATGTCCTTGCATGTTGGTGAGAATCATGGAATACATGGGGCCAGTAGTAACCTGATCTCAAAATTTGGTGTGCCATGGAATCAACAGAACCATGTCTAGTACCATGTCTACCATGAAATTCTATTATAGCTTGTTTCACCTATTGCTGATCAAGGTAGCATAGATAGATGCCCTCAAAGTTTCTTCAGTACAAATCTCCCCCTTTGACCATATAGTGTGAACTATTCAGCCTGAGTGCTCTCCTCTAAGTGGTGTTCATCCCATCTAGACATTTTTTATTTAGCAACAAAAAAGAACAAAGCAACATACCAAGGATTGCATGTAAATGATTGTACCATATACTATTGAAAGGTGATCTTGGAATCAACATTTTCCATCATCTTGGATAGGCCTTGTCCTCATACTAACTTCATTGGATGGATTTCAAGGTCAAATTCTTGTAATATTTCCATCCACTTTCCTTGCCTCTCCCCCAGTTCACTTTGCATAAGAAGGGACTTTACAGTAGGGTCAGGAACTATGGAAATAATTTGACTATAAAGGATATAGTGTTGAAACTTCTTGATAGCTCACACCAGTGTAAAATCATATTTCTCCAAAGTTCGATACCTAACTTCAACATTTTTGAATGGAGAACTCATAAAACAAATCGACCTTTCATCTCCTTCACCTTTTCGCTATGTCAAAATAACAACACAAGAATGGTCAAATGCAAAAGAATATATATATAAATGATTCAGATAATCATGGCTAGTTAAAATTGGTGCCTCTGAAATAGACTCTTTAATCTACAAAAATGCAAATTTAGCCTCATTTCTCCAATCGATCGTAGCATCTTTCTTCATCATTTTGTTGAGGGGTTTGACGATCTCTAGAAAACTAGTTATGAATTTTCGAACAAATTTTATCTTCTCGAAAAAGGACCTCATCTCCTTTTTTCTACCAGGCATGGTCAATTTCATAATGGATTCCACTCTCTCTAGTTCAATTGAAATTCCTTTCTCTAATATTATGTGGCCTAATAAGTTTCCTTCTGAAACTTCGAACACACACTTTTTTGGATTGAGGGAGACTCCATAACTTATGCACTTTTGAAGGGCCTTTGATAGATCTACAACATGGTTTTCTCTATTCTTTGAAAACATAGTCAAATCATCCATATATATAATAATACACTTACCTACCAAATCCTTAAATGCCACATCCATCGCTCGCTAAAAGGTGGCTCCAACATTGATAAGACCAAATGGAATCCTTCGATAAGAAAATGTCCCCCGCTTGGTAGTGAAGAAAGTCTTCATCCTATCCTTGTAGTTGACCATTACCTGTTTGTATCATGAATATTCATCGAGGAATGACATTATTTGCAAACCATTCACTATTTGTAGCACTTCATCTAGGGAAGGAAGAGGATAATTGTCCTTCTCCGAAGCTTTATTAAGATTTATAAAGTCAACGCACAACCTGATCTCTCCACTCTTTATATGAACAAGGACCAAGTTGGTGACCCAAGTCGAATGTCTCATTGGAAAGATTATCCTTGTTGAAAACAACTTCTACACTTCCTTCTGAATTAAAGGTTCGATGAGAGCATTGGCTAGGGACTGCTTCTATCAAAATGGATTTGTTTCCAGTTTTAGCAGGATGGTGTGTGTGATTACTGAAGTGTCAAAGGTTTTCAAGTATTTGTACCCCCAAGCAATCACAACTATATCTTCTTTCAATGCTGCCAGGATTTTATCTTGAATATCTTTGGGGCAGGTTTTTCCAATAAATACATTCCTTTATAGGCCTGAATCTACTAAAATGACTGACTCATACTTCCCTCCATCAGTGTTAGTAGGAATTTTTTCATGAGCTCTAGGATTAGAGTCAAATATCCTCTCTAATTCTACCATTCCCTTAGAAATGTTGTTCGTTTTCAAGTTCATTACCCCTTTTGCATCACATGTTTATGGATCCCACTATCCTTGATCTTTTTCTGATTCATTGATAATATGTCCCTCAAAAATGTCTAAGGTTTCCAAGAAGGCTAGTATATGTTGGTCATCATTGAAGACCTGGAAATTCTTGACATTTTTGGAAATGGCTGGGATTGAGACTAACTCTATTGAAAATATTTTCAACTTAGAATCTTGCATGGGTTCTAAGGTACTCGCAACAACAACAAGCGCATTTGCAATCTAGTTATCTTCTCTAGGAATCATTTTGATCCCAAAGGCACCAAAGTCTTCTATTAGATTCCATATTTTGTTCCTGTATGCAGGCAACCTCTTGTTGTGACATGTGTATTGAATTTGAACCTACTTAATAATCACCTCATAATATTTGATGACTGTTAGATTTGTAACCTTTTTCTGATGTGCAAACATCAGTCCTTTGGCCAACACTTCATATTCTACCACATTATTGGTACAATCAAACTACAACCTATAAGAAGAAAAGTATATTTTCCCTTTCAAGTTTTTTAGCTCAACTCCAGTTCCACTCCTTGTTTTAGATTTGGAACCATCGAATTTTAGGATCCACAATTGATCCTAGACTGGGATTTCTTTCTTAGGGTGATTCAGGGGTAGTTTTTTGCAAGAAATGGGTGGTGGCTCAGACTCATTTAGGACTTCTAGACATGAGGAGTGGTTTGAAAAATGATCATCAAAAATTTCATTCAGATTTAAGACTTGTATAGGTACTCCTTCCTAAATTTGATCTTGATATGTGGGTTTACAATTGGTTATTGGTTTCAAAAACCCCCTTGGTATTGGAATATTGGGAGGGGTTGGTTTATCAGATAGTTCTTGAGACTATACAATCTCATTTCCCAAGGAAGAACATGAAACTTGAGTCTATCCAATTGGGGAAAATACTTCTTCCTATGTATTATTGGTCCTTGTCAAAATAGTGGCATCTCTAGCCTGAAAGGAAAATTGATTGATGGGTGTTTTGGGTTGGCACTCGCAGGTTTTCGCTGATTGATAGACATGGTTTAGAATGTCTACACAAGGTTGACACGTCAATTTAGAATGACTTTGGTAATGAATTATGCACTAGTCAGGGATTTGCAGAGTCCATAGATCAACTTCCTCTCCCAGAACTAGTCTATCTAGTTGTAACTTTCTAATTAAAACTTGCTAGTTGATAGTGGCCATTGGGTCTTTGTGTTCTAAAGGTTGTAGGGTATTAGGATTGAACATGGAAAATGTCATGATTTCCTCTCTCTTATATACTCCTATCTCAGTTTCAAAATAGGCTACCTCATTAGGACAATCATACTCAGTGATCATATGTTTGAGACGAGGCTCACTTTAATCCTAATTTGTGTTGCTATCCTTTCCATGGCAGCCACATATGTGAAAATTATAAGGATAAGTAACCCCCAATGCTTTTCATTATATCTCAACTTGGAAGCATGCCATATTTCTTGAGGATATCAGCTACCTAGATATCCATATAGGTCTGGATCCATGGGTTTGATCCAACTTGCACATGATTTTTTTTTAATTCCCCTACCACATTAACCTCATTTTTGTCTAACTGTCTTACCTTCTTATGAGTTTGAACTGGATTTGAACCCAAATTTTTACAAATGGAAAAGGGCATGACATTACGTGAGGCTCTAGAATCCAAGAGGAAATTGTGTTAATTCTTCCCAAAAATTCTAAGGCTTAACAAGAATGGTGGGGTTCCTACCTTACATTTGTACAAGGCCATATTCATTTCATTGGTTGGAGTATCCTTATTATTTCCTTTCGACCGATCTGCTTCTTCCAAAGCTCTCAACATGATTTTGCATTGGGTAGGGCGCCATTTCAAGATGTCAAAGAATCACATTGAAGTCTTTTGATTACGCATCTCTGAAATAAAATCAAACTCCATGTCATTCTTCATCTAATATTTAGGAAAAAAATATGAGTTACCTTTATTTTTAAATTCAAGTGGGCCTTTGGATGGAGTCAGGTTATTGTCCACATTTTGGTTGGGTGGAACTATAGTGTTTGGAGGAGAATATGTGGTGAAAAAACCTTTACTCTGATTCCTCAAGAAATGACCCCCTTTAGATTGGAAGGCTTGAGCATCATAAGTATCTTCCTCTGGTTCGTTCTCTCCTTACATGGGAAACTGGTATCATTCATCAAGGGTCTCAAAAGTCATAGTTGTATCCACTGACCCACTACCTTGGTTGAGATTTCCTTGTGGCAGGTGAGAGTCATCTTGTGTTGTCTTGACAACCTTTTCCATTTCAAGGAAATGGACTTCAGAATGTAAAGCAGTATCATGTAACCTGCACCAGTTCGTCATGAGATTCAAATCCCCAACATTTGTAGTATGAGGCTTGTCCTCATTGGATTGATAATTCTAGGATACACCCCCATTATTTGGTTTAGTATTCCACTGCCTATTATTATTTAATCTCTGATTATATCCCCTATTCTGGTTCCGGTAATTTTGATTGGGGAAGTTTTGGCCTTGAGAATTCCTCTGGTTTTGATTGGAATTCTGATTGGAATAATTGTTTTGATTGGAAAACCCTCCGTGCTTTTGATAACCTTGATTTTGGTAACCCTGATTCTGGTTTAGGCTTTGGGAGGGATTAATTTTAAGTTGATCCATCTCATTAGTCAACTAGGTAGTGCAATCATTCTCTATAGGTTTCACATCAGGTGATTGAGTTGCAAAATTAGATCCCCTAGTAAAATTATGCATGTTCTAAGCATGTTGGGATGAATCTAGAACCCCTCCATTAAACTATGGTTATAGGGAAGGATTTTGTACCTCAGATAAAGTTCCATAAGAAGAGTGATACATCCCTAGGACTATGTCAAATGTTGGAGTTGGATTAGGCATTAGAGGATACCCCAAGGGAGAAAAAATTCTCTGAGGCTACCTGATTGCAAACTAATCTATTGTTGTAATTTAATGGCTAGGTGGTACACTTTGGACAATGAATCAATGTCTTCCTCAAGGTAGTTTCTTTGAAGAAACAGTGGGCCTATAGCCTTTAGGTAGGATCTGATGGCAATATTCTTAGCCACCAAATAGGTATTTTGAAATCATCAGTACATCCTCTGGAAACAAGTGTTAAAGAGTGACAATGGCTCATGTGGTTCCTTCCTAATTGTGGAAAACTAGTGATATAAGATAGCAGGATCTACATAGACCCAAAACTGGTTAATCAAAGTGTCTTCTAAGTTTTTCCAACTCAGGATGGATCTAGTGGGTAGGTTTAAATACCAATTATAGGCCATATCTCCCAATGAATAGGGGAATAACTTGCTTGCAACACCATGATGAGTTATTTGAGCATGAGTATAGGCATCTTTAAATGCATGTATGTGCTCTTCAAAACTTCATGATTCTCCATGGGAGTACCTAGCACATAATTTCTTGAGGTTCTTAGGCATCTCATGAATGCCACTAGGAATGGTTCCCAATGATGAAGGATTATTTGCAAAGAATGCCAATGGGTGGTGGTAGATTTGGTTGTGCTAATGGTGGTATTGGTGGGAATCTAGGTGGAGTGGGTGGTGGTGTAAGAGCCCTATCGGTTCTTGGTCTAGTAGGTGTTCAAAGTTTGAGAAATGGGTCGAGGTTTCCAAAGGATTTGAGAATTCTTTCGAACCTGTCTGGTGAAAAAGACTTGATTTTCTCCATTTTGTTCTTTTGGGCCCTCCTTCTAGTGCCAGTTCTATTGATGGACAAATTGAAACAACATTTACACTGAATATCTCTCCTCTATTTCTCCTAAAAAAGAAAACTGATCTAAAATCACTTATCTTCCAAGGTCTCTATAGTTGGTTCTCAATTGTGTTGATGTTGTTTAGTGGCCTATACAATTGTAATTTTCAAGGGGCCTATTGAAAAAGAATACAAAATGAATAGTATAAACTAATCTAACATTTGGGGGGTGTAAATAAACATAAAAAAATAGAATAGAGCTCAGGACAACAAACATAAATGTAGATCTCTTTTAATTCAGACATATAAACTTCATAATGAGAATTTCTTTCAAACAAATAAGACCATAAAATGATAAAACCCATAAAATACTCTATAAAATTGCATTCATTCATAGTGAAAATTCAAGACATACAGCCATTCATCACCACTAATATTTAAAATCAAACAAGAATACATCACCAACTCATTACTAAAATTCATAGATCAACAAACACAAAGAAAATTCATTCACAGATAACTCAATGAAATAGTCTCAGATTCAAAATCTTCTATTGATTTTCATCAAATAAGAGAAATTTATGCACAACATCCACTTGCATATGAATGAATATTGTTCATCAACATTACAATTAAAAATCATTCTGGAAATAACATAAACTGTATTGAAACTTGTAGAAATGTCAAAGTATCTTTGCATAAAAACTGTAAAACTTCTAAAAAACTATAAACTATCCTAGATCTCCTTTAGGTAGCTAATATTTTCTTCAAATAGCCCACCCTTACAATATGGAGAGAAATTCTATATATAGACATGCTCGACATTAATTCCTCTCATCAAAATTGAAATCCACAAATCAAGGAGTGATTGGGGCTACATGAGGCAACTACCTATTATGATCATCAGTTGAAAATTGATCACTCCTTCTCAAAATCTGTAGGGAAAGGGAGGAGGTCTAATGACCAAGGATCCTCAATTGAACTTTTGTCACATTCTTGAAAGGTAGGAGAGAGCTGCCCAGCTATCCGTGTCATTTGATGCTTCATTCAAAAAAGAATATTCCATAGCCACTTCACCCTTGTATCTTCTACTCAAGTAGATACTCATCATAACTATCCAGTGCTTGTTTAAGCATATCTACATCTTTCCCATCTACCCAATTTTCTTCAAATTTTATTCTTTCCAACTCAGTAGAGGTAAAATTTTGCATTTCATTCAACTTAGCAAGCTCCCTCCTAGCAATTTTCACTACCTCTTTTATATCCATGAGCCTATCAATTAACAAATCAACATCATCATCTACCTTTTGTCTTGCCTCTTGGAATCTATTGTTCTATTTTTTCCTCAGCTCATCAATAGGGAAACCATCCTTCACAAGGATATCCTCATTAACAATCATAGCTATAGCTACTTCTAACTCTACAATTTGATCTTCCAAATCCTTGCTAACATGTTGTACTTCATTCCTATGTGCAAAAATGAATGAAGACCAAAATCTGATAATGTTTATAGTTTTATCAATAAAATCATCATTACCTTCTTCAAGGATGGACTATTCTAGAAGTGTTTGCTGAGGTAACTTATTGATTTCCTTCAGTTTCCTAATATTTTCTTTGTATTCTTCCTCTTATTTCTAGAGGGTCTCAGCATATTTAGTCATATCATTGACTGATTCCCATGCACCTTCATGAGCCCTATGACTCTCAACAAGTAGTTCCTCCACCTCTTGGTTAAGCCTATCAGTCCATCTCTCTAGCATCCCAACCTTCTCATTTCAATGAGGTCATCAACCTCTTTCTTACTCAATAAAATTGGTGTCTTAGGAGCAGCAAATTGCTAAAAAACAAGAGAAGATAAATCCTTCAAAAAATTATGCAATTGATCCACCTGAGCTTTAATATCATCCTTCCTTTGCTTATCTTTTATCATTCTTGACTTAGTGGAGGATTCCACAATATCAATGACATCGATCTATTGGTTCCTTGTGGGCCTCCCTAAGTTTTAGTGCCTAGTTGATAATCACTCAACTACATCTCTTGTTTGTCTTTTTCCACCATGGCAATGGCACATTTAACTAAAATTTCCCTAGCATGTATCAATCTAGTGGAATGAAGGAATCAAGCCTTTTTATTGGGCCTTTCCTTCTCTATTTCTTTCATCATATCATCCCAATTTAGGGGTTGAGCCTAGACTATCTATTTCCTTTCCAAATTGAGCTTTAACCTTGTTGGGGCAGAAGGAGGAGTAACCACTTATTGTGAAGATGAAGTGGTACAAGAAAGGGGTTGCCAAAGTGTTACCTTAGGTTGAGAATCAACCTATTTTTGTTGCTCCTTTCCTGCCACCTCCTTAGCTATCCTCTCAGCTTCAACTTTCTCTTTTTCTTCTTCCCTCTTCCTCTCTTCCAACATATCATCTCTTTGTTTTTCCAATTTCTTCACCTTTTCCCACATCTTTTTTACCTCCTTTTCATGCTTGGCCTATTCTTCTGCCTCTATCCTTTTTAGCTCGAGCTCTTCTTCTTCCTTCTTTCTTTGAGCCTCCTCTATAGCTTTAGCTTTTTCCTCAAGGTCTTCTTTTTCTTTCCTTTTTCAAGACTTCTCCTCCTCTAGATCATGAAACTTTTGTAATAGAGACAATTTCTCCTTCTCTGCATTAGCTCTCCATTCTTTTTCTTTTTTTTGTTGTAGGAGGTCTTCCTTCTCCTTATGCTTCCTTGCCAACTCTTCTATTTTCGCTCTAGCTTCCAATTCCTACTGCTTAGAAAGTATATCATCTTTAGCCTTGGCCTCCAATTCTTGTTGCTTAAAAAGTGCATCAGCTTGTGTTTTGGCATCAACATCCTTTTTTGCTTCCTCAAAAATATTCCATTGGTTCTTTGGAGTTAGGGCATGCTCGGCCCCAACATCTTCAACATATTTAGTAGGTTTAGTTATAAGAGGATCATCATCTGATTATGTAGCCTCTGAATAAGTGTTTACATCATGAATCTCAACCACTTTTCCCTTTCCCCCAAGAGTCTTAGCTTTCTCATGTAGGATCCCTACAAGTAATTCCTCTATAGATTTTTTAGGGAGAGAAGGTTGAGATGAGGCTCCTTCTCCATCTGTTATAGTTTCCACACCTTGTGATTCATGGGTTTCTTGAAGAGGTACCCCTACTTCAATATCTCCTAAAGAGCTAGGAGGATAATAATCCAATTGTTCCTTGGGGGTTTCCCTCCTCTTGGTTCTCTTATAACCCTTGGTAGCTCATCCTTTCCTCTTCTTTTAGGATTGATCTTCTAGATCCTTTATCCTCATTATTACCCATTGGATACTCCTATCCATTATTGTCCTAGAGATTTGATTGATGTCTATAAATTCCTCTTATTCCCAATTTATTGGGTCCAAACTTTTGGTGCCTATTTTCTTTGCTTCATACCTGGGGTCCAAAACTACACCATCATTTGATAGTGTATCAGAAATTTCCTCCTTTACCCCATATTCAATTATCTATAGGATGGTTAGCCTTTCATAGTTCCTCCTCCTTACATCATAGTCATCCTACAAATCAATCCAAAAATCTTCCAACAAGTTATAATTCTTATCAAAAATAGTGGGATTCAGACCACTCACCTTATGCTCCTAATCAAAGTGTTTCTGAGTTGTATATAATACAACCTTTAAATAACTCAATTATTCACATATTGCCTTTGGAGCCAAAATGTGAAGACAACAATATTCTCCCAACTTCATGAGAAATTTATGGCATCCAAGCTTGTGTTTATTAGCAAACTTTGTATTAACTCCTATAGCCCGATATATGAATTCCATAAGAACAATCCTATTATTGTAACATCTTGGCAGTCGATGAGGATGCCCTTCAAAATATTCCAACCTAAAGTAAGAGAAATTGGGGTATTAGATATACCAATTTCCCCATTCAACAATGAAGGCCATAACCTCTCTACTCATCCTGAATCCAGCATCCCCTGTCAATCGGTTAATAATGAAATAAAGGAATACATCATTGACCCTTGTATAATGTAGTTCTGATGTTTGTAGGGTCAACTGATCATAATTCTCCCATGCTTTCTTCTATCCAGGAGCTTATCCCAATATGCCCATCCTTCTAGCTGCATATATAACATAGGAGGTCATAAAGAAGTTATTTTTTTGCCCCACCTTTAGAATCTGACTGTGCAAATTATCTGATAGAATCATCCCCCAATCAAACTATTTCCCACCATCAAAAAAGGTTTCAATGAATGGAAACATTCATTCCTTAAAGCATGCAGAGTCTTTCTTTCCAAAAGCCTTGGAAAGCATCATGATTGAGTCATCAACATCCTTTTTAAAGTCTACTCTTTTGGGCTATTTAGGGACCTTGATCGATGAATTCTTCTTAGTTTTTAACCACTTCTTGTTCATATGGGATCTATTGGTCTCCTTATTCTTATTGAATAACTACAATACTTGTACTTCTATCAATTGCTTGGGGTTCTTAGGGGTAGGTGGATTGAACATGAATCTCATTGTTTGCGGAGATAAAGCACTGATCACATTCCATTGGAGATCCATACACTGCCTTGATACTAGATTGTAGGCCCCCGTTGTTGTCAACATAAGCTTTGGACACTGAACTGATAAGGGGAAGAGTGTGACATGTGCCAGCCCAGATTGAGCTATTCTTTCAGTCCTTCCAATCACCTCTTCTAAGAAGGTATATACAACTAGTTCCTCATAGTTGAATGGTCCCAGATTAGTGTCTATAATATCAACCCATTCGGAATCCAACTTGATAGCTATAAGGATTGCATCTTGGTGTTTATATCTCAAGGTGTAAGGAAATTGATTCACATTTATCTTCTTTGTTTTTTATCCCTTTGAGCTTTTAGCAGCTTTCCCTTCCTTTTTTGAAATATCTCCAAATGCTCCTGACATTGTTTACTCCTACAAGACAATCCTATATTAGAACAACAAAAGGTAAGGAATCAATATTGCAAATGTTACCTTTCATACCTCTGTATTCTTCCCTAGGTAAACCCCCCATACTTAGTGAAATTTAAAACTTGGTAGGAGCGGAACCGGGATAAGAACAAGAACGTGAGAGCTGAAATAGATAACAAAGTTGGAACTGGAACCAGAATCGGAACCAGAATTGGAACTTCGAAAAGTTCCAATATTTAGTATCACTTGGTGATCCGATTCTACAGAACCCGACAGGATCGGATTCAAAAATGGAACTTACCAGGAGCAGGATCATTTCTAGAACCAAAAGCTTGGGTGAGAATTCATTGGATGAGTTCATTTCAAGCTCTGGTTCCTCTATGGATTATCATGGAAAAGTGGATTTTCCCCACACGCCTATATCGTTTTGGACTCAAGTCAAAAAAAAAAGTGCGGGGAGGCAGGATTTAAAATCAACTCCACTCAAACAAATGGAATTGGGATCGAGTGAGCAATCTCATGCATGAAAAAAGGCTGTGACACGTAAACCCTAATTCGTACGACCTATCAACTTTATAATTAGAACTAGGGCATCAAAACCCATAATTAAATCCATAAGGCCAACATAGGCACATGATCAGGAAGGGTCAAAAGAAAGATTTGAAAAATAGCTTAAACACCAAACCCCTTTAAAATGAAGCCCTAATTGAAACTAGGGCATGGTGGAACGAAAATACCACCTAGAACAAGGAAAATGATAGCAAACAAAACAAAAAAAATGAAGGAAATCAGAAAAAGATAAACAAAAAATAGAAAATGAATGTAAACAACACAAAAAGATGAATGAAACACAAACACATGCAAGCAAATATCCATGGGAAAAGTCCCACGAATTCGTGAAGAACAAATGGGGCAAGAAAAATGGGAAAACACAAAGGGAAAATAGAGGTAAAACCACCTACCTCAAAACGCAACCAGAAAGGGTTAAAAACCAACCAGAATCTACTCACGAACGCTTGCTCGCAACCAAATCATGCTCCTCTTCAAGTTACTTTAGCTTTGGCTCATTAATGACGCTTTGAATAATTGTAATGAGCCAAACAACCTTGATTAAAGTTTTAAATTCCATTACGTGTGTGTGAGGAGGTTGTAACTAATGCAGTTAATGTGGTTGGTTGGGGCTAGAATCAAAGAGAAAGTGAGTACATAACCACCACGTACAATGGTAGACAGGAGCAGAAGCGGAGTCGGGGTGAGAATAGGAACTTTGTCAAAGTTCCACATTTTTTTCTGGTTTTGCCTTCCATCCCACAAAAAAAGAAAGGACAAAAAAAGAAACAAAGGAGGGATTGGAAACAAATCCGGATCTGGAGCTTTGCAAAGTTCAAGGTTTGGATCCGTCTCTAGTTCCGTTCCCAACAAAGAGAAAGAACAAAATGGGAAAACAAAGAGGAAAGGAAAGCAGGATCAAAATGAAACCCGGATTTGGAACTTTGCAAAGCTCCAGGTCCAGTTCCTGTTCTGGTTTGGCTTCCTCCAAAAGGAAAAGAAATACACAAAGATGAGACAAAAAAAAGAAAAACTAATGGAGAAAAAAACCCAATAGCCCAAAAACAAACAAAACAACAAAGAAACCAACAAGAGAATGAGTGGAGCCATGACAGAAGGGAAACTAGACCAGAAACTCTATCAAAGTTTTAAGTCCAATTTTATTCCACATTCCGAACCCACAAAACAAAAGAAAAAAAGACTTAGGAGGAAAAAGAACGACTCCTAAGACCCAAAAAATAACACCAAAGACAAACAAACACAAGGGGGGCCTATTTTGATCAAAAGAAAAATGGGGTGGTTATGTAAGGCATAACACCTCCCTACACACAACTAAGCAAGTATGCACCAAGATTATTTTACAAGAATACCCACAAGAACAAAAAAGAAAAGATAATGATTGATGCCTCATTACTTTCTCTCTAAATCATTTTGATAGACATCATTGAGAGGTCCTCATAATGGGTCAATAAGATAAATCATAATAAAAGATCAAAGACAAACAGTCAGTGTTATCTATATATCTTGCCAGTTTAATATAGGTAAGGTGATGTCTGATGATGATGCCCATCACAAGAAGGATTCATCCTAGGACATGTTGATCAGATCTTTTGATTAGGATGAGTTGCATGATAAGTCATTGATATAAAGTCCATTGAATCATTTATCGATGATCTAGACTTTAGATTTTGACACTTAGGTTCTCACTTTATGACTTGCTATACTTGCTTTCTATTTGTTTTTCCAAATGTTGAAGATGATGATCAATTTATTATGGGTGAAGGTTTATTGTGAGTGAAAGTGAAATGGAATGGATGGTTATGGATTTTTTGGAATATTTCAATGTTTTTGGTAGTTTAGAAAAGTCTTGAGGTAGTTTTTGATATTTTTGAAAGTTTATGTGAATTTTTTTGGGGTTTCAATTATTTGAGGTTGTTTAGGGTTTCCAAGGTTTTCCAATGTTTTTGTGTTTTTTTATTGTGAATGTTTAGCAATTTTTGGATGTTTGAATGTTTTGGGATTTTTCCAAGCTTTTGTGAATGTTTAGGGTTTTCCGAGATTTTGCAAATGTTTAAGGTTTTTTTGATATTTGAATGTTTAGGGATTTTTTAATTTTTGACCAAAAACCTAACCTAAAAGACTATCCTAGGGGCCTCGGGGGCTTATCAAAGATGAGCCTTGCCTATGTTATACACACAGAAGCCTCGTAGTTTGATTGACCTGACTTATTGACAATGAGAAATAAACAGTTGATGGGATGTTAGTTTATTATGACAGACTCCTAAAGACTGACCTAGGGTGTCTCTGGGGCACATCAATGATGGCCCTTCCTACGCTCAAGCTCAAAGACTCATAGTTTGACAAGGTACTATTTTTTGATTTTTGATGTTTTGACCTTTTTAGGCATTTTAATGTGTTTTGGATGTTTTTGATTTTCACATGATTTTGACGATTTGGATATGGATATGTGTGATGATATCAATGATCTATTTGATATTTTGTTGAAAACTAAGCTAGGATTGATTAATCAGATTGATGGATTGATGATGATAACATTGTTGAGGTTGCATAGCAATGCAAGGATAGTGTTAACCAACATGAGGATTGGGAAGTATATCCCAAGATGATGATGGATTGATTGGATTTGATTGATCAATATTTTAAAGCTCGGTTTGGAACAAAATCGATTCGAATGATTTGATGTGATGTTGAAGTGCAAGTTAGATAAAATTGATATTAATTATTTGGATTGATGTTTACAGTGCCCACATAAGTTATAGGATATAGCTCAAGATTTATTCCTGAAGCAAGATGTAAGTATCTACTCCTAGTGTCTAGCAATGTAGGGAATGATATGGGTGGATGTATGGATAAATGAATAGATGGATGGATATGATAATCTTGTGATAGGATAAAATGTTTGGATAGAGTATGCCTCTTTGGAAAATTCCTCATGGCTCAAATAATGTTGGTTAGGATAGGATCAATGATAGTGACCCATGTCAAGATGTTTACAATAAGAAAGTGTGAATTACATACCAAACTTTTTCCAAGATCAAGATAAGTTAGATTAGATGAAAATTAATTGGATAATTAAGGGTTACTATATTTATTATGGATGGAATGAGATGCTTCCACCTAAAATGGTGCACATAGATGCTCGATTCTACTCATGACATCTATTTTCTAGGTTTTCATCATGGTACTAGTTCAAAGCACCACCAAAGTGGTTTTCACTAGAGGATGATTTTTCTCTTGACTATTTTCTTGATTTTTTTTTATTTTTTTTGAAAGTTTATGCTCATGTTGAACCACCTAGTGGTGTTGATGTAGAATTTGTTGGTGTTGATATAGATGTTGTTTTCATCATGATGTGTCAATGATATCCCACTTGGAGGAGTTACTTTGTTATGATATGGGCATTTGAATGTAACCCTTGGGTTCTCTTATCTACTTTTCCAATATCGGAGTTAACCTTACCTAGATGCACACATCATGATAGAGTGCCCTTAGAGTCCTTATGATAAAGAGTTCCTACCAATAAATGGTCAATACAAGATTTGGATACCATGGATGTTAAAGTGGATGGTGGAATGTGTTGAGGGATACAAGATGCAGATGGATTCATCAATAGTTTGGAATCTTTGATTCTCCAAACTTGGGATGATGAGAAATGATAGGTGTATATGGAGAATCGATTGGGACCAACATCTTGATATACCTTGTAGGTTTCTCTTGAAGCTTTCTTTTGTATCAATGGATAGTTTTTATGGATATGTTTCCCTTTTTGACTTTTCCCCATAGTTTCTTTGACTAATGGGGTATGCTAGGGATGATTTTCTTTATTTTGCTTTGGCATCCATTTGAATTGTTCTTGTCCATTTTTATTTGTTGATTATTTTGCTTCAATAATTTTCTCTTTTCTTTGACATAGACCTCTTTCTTGTGGTTGGTCCCAATTAGTGGGTGGAAAGATGTGTGGATGAAGATTCATGATATGAATGGTTGGAGTGTTGGTAGCTATTTCATTATAAGGAATTTGTGTGCTCCCCATGTTGGTGTTTGCATTTAATAAAGTTTCCCCCAGTATTATGGGAGTATTACTTACATTCTTTTATTCTATTGTTGATGAACCATTTCCTTGTTGTTCAAGATGGTTTATCTTTGTTGATTTTTGATAATTCTCGATATCCTCATGCTCACTTTCTTTAGTGTGTATGAAGATTTTTTTTTATTTTGATGCTTCTTCAAAAGATTTTGATGCTTTATAGTCCCTATGGGAGTCTTCCTCATAATCTATTTTTCCTTGCTCTTCAAAGTATGTTTTTGATTCACCCTCCATGTAGAGGGCTTCTTCATGATCAATTTTTGATATGTCTATGGATTCTACTATGTTTTGATCATGTGTAAAGATATTAAGAGTGGGAGACTCTTGTTCCTTGGTAATGATATCAAGAGTATGAGACTCTTTTTTTTGATGAAGATCATCTACATGTCCAATCAGAGTAATCATCTCATTGGTAGTTGGAGGGGTATGTGATATATGGATATGATCATTGTTTGTGACATCTGGTATGGATTAGAAAATACCCATTAGATCATGGTAGTATCTTGGAGATATGGATCCTTGATCTTGATTAATTTAGGAATTTATTTTGACATGCTTTTGATCAAGTTCTTGACATGGGTTAATTTCAAAGGATGGATTTATTAAAAAGGGTTCTTGAATGTCTTCATTAGGCATGGGTATTGGCTCAATATTTTCTTGATCTTCAAGTGAATTCAAATAAAGTGTTGAGTTGAGGGTTCCTTTTATATCTCCAACCATGAGGTCAAAGGATGTCAATATGTCTTGGAAAGAACCATTACTAGACTTTGGTGAAATATTTTGGTCATTTTTTGGAATAAATACTTGAGGTATGTCATCTAGCTCATTGGGTGATGTAGATACATCATCAACATGATCATTGGCTGATGGATCTTGAATTTTATCCTCAACAATTATGGTAGAAACCTTGTCGATTTCTTTAACCATGAGATCAAATGATGTGAAAATTTCTTGAAGGGATCCTTCTTGGATATTGTTGATGGGTTTTGATCAAGATTAAAAAGTGAATCTTGATGTATGTTAATTTGATCATCGGATGTGGTAGAAACATCTTCAAGGTGCTCATTGAGGAATAGATCTTGATCATTTTTTTCAACAATTATGGTGGAGATATTACCATTTCTATTATTAGTGGTTGAATCTTGTTCATTGTCCTCAAAAATTATTTTTCTTTGATAAAAAAGGTCTTGGATGAGATCTTTGAGTTTGATACAATATGACATGTCATTAAATTTTGTGCTATGGTATTCACAATAAAAATTATCATCATCCCATGGGAACTTGATGCTAGATTCACCTCCATTTAATGATTCTAGAAGATTTATAAGTTTAGCATGGACTAATGTGCTTAATGTTGATTCAATTGGCTCCTATAAAGTAGTGTATTTGTGTTTGGTGATGGTGTTGTTATCTTGTGAATCTTGTGCTTGTTGAGATTGATCTAGCCACGATATCTTGGAGATGTGGTGATTGATCTTGTTGTGGTTGTAGGGATAGATCTTCTTGTTGATGTTATTCTTCTTGATATCCAATGCCTTGAAGTTGGAGATGTGGTTGTTCATGTTGTGGATACAAATCGATGTTTTGATGATTTCGATGAAGAGTGTATCGATTTGGAGGTGGGTCTATTTCTTGGAGATATGAATCAATGAATTTGGTAAGTATAGCAATTTGATCTCGCACATTTTGATTTTGATTTTGATTTTTAAACCCTTGATATAGTTTATTTAGTTTTTGGCCAAGTATATTTTGAATATACACTTGTGGTATTTGTATTGGATCATTCATAAATTGATTTTAGACAATGTTATGATTTGGGATGATGTTTAGATTTTGCATTATAGGCTAGCATTGAACAATTTTGTGGTTGTGAAACACATTGACTTGATTTAGGTAACCTTGATTTTGCATGGTGTTAACTTCATTTGGATAAATATATTGAGTTATCAACATATTTTTTGGATTTTGAATAAAATTGGTGTGATTTAAAAACGTATCTATCCTATAGTTTACCAAGTGTGGATTTTGTATGTTCATGTTTGGTAAGTTTGTATTTGGTATACTCATATTTGGCATGCATTGATTTGATGGGATAATGTTGTTTTGTTGAAAACTTGTGTATTAATTGTTTGGTTGATAGATTTGTAGGTTTTGAATTTGATTTAAATCTACCATAGGGAAAGGTGTTCCAAAATTTAGATTGGGAATACTCACATTTGTTGTAGCATTGAGGTTTGTAGGATATATTGATCCCATGTGTCAATTGTATAAATGTGAGTTTTGATAATCAATTGGTATTGTAAGGCTTTGATAGTTTGGTTGATTAGATCACTCATGATGTATGAATCAATTTTGTATTCCATATGTTTTTACCTTGTTGAAAAAGTGAACTTCTAAGGTGTTTTGGACCAATGGTGAAAATGGGAGGTGAAAAAGGTGAATGATGTGGGAAGTTATTTTTGTAAACATTTTGGGACAACACTTTTGACTTAGAAGGTTTGATTTTTTGATGTTTGGATACAAGATGTTAATGAACTTGTGAATCTTTAGGGTAGAATTGTGAACTTCAAGATAAAATATTCCACAAATGTTAACTAACTTAACCAAATGCATGGAAAAGGATTTAGCTAAGTTAGGGTTTGGGTTGATTGATGTCTAAGTCCAAAGTGTTGGTGTGTTCAAAATTCGACAAAGTTTGGTGAAGTGAAGGATGAAATATGATGAAGGATGGATGAAATGTTTGACCCAATGTTGACCTAGAGTGAACCTTTGTTTTCTAGGACCAAGGTAGTGAGAAACATGCTATACCTATAAAGTGATCAAACCCTAAGGACTCAATGATTTTGGAAATAAGATCTAGTAATTTTGAGAATAGAATTTGGACTCAATGTTTTGCAATGTTTTCATTATATGATAACGTGCATAAGGTTTGGTTGTTCCATCTGTTAATTTATCTTCCTTAAATGAGTTTCTTTTTACCACAAACACTTGTATTGATTAAGTTTCAAACTAAATGTCTATGTCAAAAACAACATCAATTTCATAAGGTCCATTTTATGAAAAGGATGAAGTTAAGGGCATAGTTACCTAGATTTACTTTGGAAATAATGAATTGGGATGTAAACCAAAATATTGAGAAGTCTCTAAGAATAAATTCTTAGGACAAGCATCAATATCAAGGTTTTTTCAAAGGGTATCCATACTTAGACCAAAGGGTTTGAAATTTTGAAAATACTTTATTGATGTTTGTTTTCAATTATTTTGGAATCAAGCAAGTGTTAAACTGACTCTCAAACATTTACAATCCTAGATAGATTAGGTATGTATTTTTCAATAAGCTTGTCAACCATCAGAAGAGATTAATCCAAGAAGATGAAGTGGACAAATAGGCTACGTCAAGGAAATGTAACATCTTGACACACCAATGAAAAGAGTCCCTTCCCCATTTTATTTATTGCCTCAATCAAAAACTGAACATGGTAAGTAGCTTCTTGGAGCAATGCTACTCCAATGCACTACCTTAAAATATGTTTTGGCAATTGGACTTAGTTAGTCACTACAAACAAGGATTTTAATGACCATATCTAGGATAAATTGGTGTCATACACGTAGTGATTCTACTTAATTAAGAGGCCTCTCAGCCCTAAGAAATATAAAAGGGTTTTAATGTATCACAAGAATACAAAGGGATACATTTGTCGATATGGGACAACCACAACTATCTCGGTCAATGAATTTCATCACAACCAATTTTTTTTATATAGCGAGACAGAATGAAAGCACCGCTTTGTGTCATTCCCTCTCACAATTTGGGAGGTGGGCCCTTTCTAAAGGTGACACATGTTTGAAACATAAAATATTTTTTTGTCACCAAAGATTTCCAATTTGATAGGTGCAAAGGGAGAGGATTAGTGCTTCCAAGAAGAAAAAGTATACTTGTGTGTTTCTCTCCATCCAAGATCGCACGAAGTGAAAGGGGAGTGGATATGGACAAAAATTCTACTCAAGCAAGTAAAACACATTTATTTTAATCCATCGTAGCAAAATGAGTTCATTTTAAGCACCAATTTTGAAGTGTGAAAGTTGTATTTTTCAATTTTAAACCAACAAGAAAAATGATGTGAGGGTTTAGTTTTAACCAATTTGAACATTCATTTTAAAGCCCAAAAAAAATCTAGTTTGGTCCTCAAACGTGAAATAAAGCATCATAAAATGGGTTATAATTGCCCCATAAGTGTAAAAAAAATTGTTACAATATATATTTAAATCCATTTTTATTCAATTAAATGCTCCATGCTCCTCTTCAAACCTACAATCCATGTTCCAAATTTTAGATGAAATAAAAAAAACAAGAAGATGTTAGGGTTAGATAAATGGTTAAGCATTAAAACCATACAACCTAGACCAATTTGTAATATGATTTGACTTTAGGTGAAAAAATGGAAAATTTAACTATAAAAAAATTGAAAGCCATCTATACCATTGCCCAAATCATGAAATTCTAGCCCATTTCAAAAACAAATGCTTCGAAAAAGTCCTCTGTATGACCAGGACATGGCCATTTTGAGATAGACTATAAAAGTAAAAATTCAATAGTGTCACTATATTTAAAAATCAATGGAATCGCTATATTGTGACGCATTTGCAATTGTATTTCCCTGGTGAAAAATAGCATTTATCTGTAGTAAAATAACATCACTCTATCCCAGAAACTTGCAACTCACATAAATTTAAGAAAAAATTCATCAAAAAAAGTTATTAGGGCCCTCCTTCTAGAACCAAAATGTGACCGACGGATTAGTATGGGCTAACTACACTTGATCCATGAGGATACAGAGCATATTCGAGCCACTAAACATCAATCCCAATAAGATCAATCAATAAACACTAAACTAGGAATCTATTAAAACATAACATATTAAACTATACAAGCTTCGAGAAAACCTATTTTAATCCATTGAAACTTATCCTGTTGGGGAGTGGTGTCACATTGATGTGGAATGGCAACCCTTTCCCAATCTTGTGGACAAATGAGTCTGTTCCGATCGATTATATTGAAGAGAGTCAACGAAACTGATGATAGATGTGTATGAAAACATTATTTAAAGCTTAGTGAACATGATGCAAGTTATTTTAACATGATATAAACTAATATGACCGATATGGATGTATGCAAAGCTAATCTAAATGGATTTTAAGCTAAAAAGATTCAAACCCTAATTACCAAATAAGCTAAATGAATGCATCTATGTTACCATGGAAGCCATTAATGGAAGCTAAGCTAATATGCAAGTGAATTAAGCTAAATAAATTCTAAATATGAGTGTAAGTGAAGGTGATTTTAATAGCATGAGTTTTTCTCTTAAAAGATGGATCCATTTGTCTCCAAATAGTGACCTATTTATAGGAGATAAAATGAGAAATGAAGGGCTAAGATTAAAGAAGGTTAATCAAGGGTCAAAAAATGGAGGAGAGATGAAACATGGATCATGGATGGATGAGAATCAATGATTACATGGATCAAGGAAAGAATCAAGGGCTCATATTCTTCCAAACAAACACATATTCAAAACTTGCACAATAAGTCTTGTAAGTTAACTTGCACATGGAGTCTAGTAAGTTTGTTATGAGGGAAAATATTCCTTTTTTCAAATGAGTGAAAAGAGAGAATATTCTTAAAGAATATTCTCATGGGTGAGGAAACTAGATATTTAGCAAATTAAAACAAAGTTTTCATATGCAAAAAGGGGAATGAATATTCCATGGGAATATTCCCTTTTGGAAGAAAGTGAAAAAGAGGAATATTCCCTTGCAAGTGGGGGGAATTAGATTTATTAGTAATTTGATAATTAAATAAGGTTTTAATTATGCAAATTAGAAGAGTTGAATTATATTCATTAAATAAATGATTTAATGAAAAAGGGGAAAGTGTTATGATATTTAATTAAATAACTTAGGGTAATTTAATTAAATAAGAGGACTTAGGGATTTTAAATTAAATAACTTGATGTATTTAATTTAATAGGATGAAATATTAGCTTGAAAGGGGATGAATCAACCTAATTAAATTAATTAGATTAATAGATGAAAATGATACAATTAATTAAATAGCTAGGATAATTTAATCAATTAAACGAAAAGAGGATGGGTTTTAAGATGAAATGGTGTTAGTATATCAGATTTGAGTGCACAATATCATTCAAGACACTTTTTAAGTTTCTAGAGGTATTGAAGAGTAAAGAGATTCAATTGAAAAGGTTAGAAATCATGGTGGAAGAAGTAGTAGATAAGGCTGCCTAGATTGTTAAATGCAGACCTTTGGCTAGTTCATATCCTTTGTTCTTGTAGGAAAAAATACCGAGTTATCAGTTTAGTATATTGATTAGTAATCAACTAGTTGCTATGAGTAGGAAATTTGATTTTCTAAATTTTTTTGTTAATGCCACACTAGAAGAACAAGGTCAATTGTGTGAATACTATCTGCATACTTACGTTGTGCTAGAAGACATAGAATGGAACCCATTAATGTTTGTGGGAGATTTACAATTAAGGGAATTAGCATCATATTTTAGGAATGAAAAGTATAGGGGTGATATCATACAAGAGTATGTGGAGAGAGAAATCAATTACTCCTAATTAGAAAGGAATCTAAAACCCCTGATGTGATCATAGAAGAATGGTTACAATTTTTGCAGCACAAATGTGTGGGAAGAAAAATCATGAATTTGATAATTCATAGTAATAGAACGATGCAGATATTGACTATTGGATTCATCCATCATTCCTACCAGTTTGTGCAAGAAAGATGGGAAAATTTAACCCCTGAGTTGTAGAGGAAAGATCCCCTCTCTATTTATAATTTTATGGCCATGCTTGAGAGAATACACAAGTACATGGATATTTCCAAGGACAAAGGACTTGAATGGGTACCACTCACCTTCTAGCCACCAATGCTTCTATATAGAGTACCACATTGGACAGGGGAGATGAATGAGAAATGTGATAAAGTTGAGGTTATCAGAATGAATAGACTTTCATGATATAGGGTATTTTATTTGAAATAGGTTAAAGGAGTGGATATTTTCATAGATCTCAGGTAAATCACTTTCTACTACAACCTCCAGCCCTAATTAATTTGCTTGAGGACAAGCAAACGGGTAGTTGGGGGGAATGATTATTCTAGTTATTAGTTAGTTTTTTGGGGTATGTGCAGGATCATGATGGGCCAAAAAGTGACAATATGATGGGTATGTGGCTGACAAATTTTTTTTACCCAAAATTTATGAAATGGAAAGGGTTTTTAAAGGAGATTCCCAGCTTTCCACTAATACAAATTATATTTTACTTTGAATTTAATAAATAATTATTATTTGTTTTCTATTGAATTACGACTAAAGTCCTGAGTTTTAGGCTGATTGAAAAACATCTATAGCTTTCAAATGGTATCATATTTTTTTAATCCAAAACATGTGTCACATTCCATGCTTTGCATACTATAAGATTAAAAAATAAAAAAATGAATGTCATGAAGTTTTGACCAAGTTAAGATGGTCAGACATACAAGTCTTTATATTTTTTAAAATTTGTCATAAAAAAATTATAATTAATTATTTACTTGGAAACAAATTACAAAACAATATGCATCACATCGAGACATGATTCCTCTACTTATATATAAATAATTATCATTTTAATGTGGTTAGGGTGGTCAAATAGACACCCACTTCTTATTTTCTCCCTGAAATTTAGGTACTACTGTATTGAAATTTCAAATTTTCACCAAATAGATTTTATTTTTTTGTAAATAAACATAGTAATTTAGAAACTACATTCAATTTTCTAAAAATTCTATTCTTACATATATTTGAAATAATATAGATAACTTAGTCAAATTTTTATGTCAAGTTGCCTAACTCTAATTTTTCTGAATTTTTTGCCACTTAAGGGCCTATTTTTTCCATGATGATCCTGCACATACCCTTTGATGTTTTTATGCAAGCTCATAAAAATTCTCAGAATCTTATCTTATACATATTCCTACACAATTCTACCTTTTATTCTCATTATGCAAACCTAAAATTGATTTAAAGTATAGGGAAATATGGTTATGGTGTGATGGTTATTGCATAATTAATGTCTGAATATGTATAAATTGTAATGTATATCTATGCTTAGCTATGTTTTTTCATATTGCATACATGTTTTATGAACTAACTCCTTCTAGCCAAGGAGGTAGAGGAGGTATATTGTAGCCCACAACAACTGTGAGGTGGAGCCCACAACGAAAGAAGTTTTTTGACAACAGAGCAAGGGAGGTTCCAGAATAAGCTGAGTGTAGAGATTATAACATGAAGGAACTTAATGAATATGATTGTGCATCATTATGAAATTTAACAAAGATGTTGAAGGAGAAGAACCCTATTGTAGTTAGGATTCTAACATGATTGATTCAAACAATCCATGTTTTAGTTCTTGTTGCAACAGAGTCACAACTCTATTTGGACTCTTCTTTCTTTTTCAATTATAGGTTATATTGCTTAGTCTTTATCAGCTCAAATAAATAGGGAGTGGTGATTTATGATTTCATTTTATAGTCCTTGTTTTGATAAAATCCCTTGTGCTTATATATATAGCTTAGTGGTTGAGGCATTAGGAGTTAGTTAATTGTTCAATATTAGATATTGCTATTAGATCTTTTAATTTAGTTATTGTTCTAACACAGATAATGTTTATTGCTCAATCATGATTTCTTGAATAAGATATTCTAGCAAAATCTTATGTGATATTCTAAAGTTATTCAATGAATGGTTTTGAGTTATTATAATTGTGTTAATCTAAGAAGCTAGATTGGGGTTAGATCAATGGAGATGGTCACTTGAGCAAGGGTCTCTCAAGGTAACTGTCCCTCACTTCATTTTCTATAAAATTACTTTTGTTATAGAAGTTATTTCATAAATGCATGTTATGTTAATTAGATTGCTTGTGTTACAGTTGTAAATGCATTCATGAACAATTCTTGTTTCACATTTATGCCTTAGTTTTCTTAATCTTGTTGTACTCCAGAGCAAAGGTTTAGTTAAAAATATTAGTTATATTATAGCATTCATTTCTTAATAGTAAATTAGTCACAATCGTATACTGTAGGTACTCATAGCAATAGTTCCAACATTATTTCCTTTACTTTTATGTATTTTTATGATTTCATAGAAAGTATAAAGACCTATTATATGATGATTTAGGTAGTCTAGAGTCTTTGAAGCACATATAGTGTCAGTACCATTACAAGCTTACTAGCCCTAGTCGATAATTCAATGAAGGTCTTTCCAAAGGTTCAAGTGGACTGTTCAGCTAGGTTTCCCCTTTGAATCATGTGATTGTCACCAAGTTTACTAGAAATGAGTAGGGACTCTATAGGTGTTTTCTCATATTACTTGCACCTAGCCAGTCAGGTATCCTCAAGGGATAACCTCTAATACATCGATGGTACATGCGTACAAGCTAGTATGCTAGTGGAGGTACATGGACCTTCAGTTTTGGAGATTACAGTTTGATAGATTATGATTGGACTAGGCTAGATTATGACCATATAGAGGTATGTAGTGGGTTTTGGACTAGCAACAACTATAGAACATGCACCACAAGAAATTTTTGGTTGGATGCATTGATTTCATTTTCATGCCCTACTACTAGCACTAGGTCATGTAGTGGTTTAAGATTCTATAGGCTATTCCCTCGACACCCCATCATACATGCATAAGTTAGGATGGTGGTGAGGTTAGTAAATCACCAACATCCTACCAAAGTAGATGTCATTGTGAGTGAAAATGAGGTAGATGATGGTGATTGGCCCTTGATGCTTCTCATATATGATGTGGGCATTACTGTCGACTTTAGGACTCGGTGGTTGAGACATAGTCCCACTTTAATTTTTCTTATAGATTCCCTAGAAGGGATGTTGGTGTCTAGGATTAGGAACTACTAGTGGGAGGAGGAAGAGGAGATAGAGGCGTTGGTGAAGAGAAGTAGGGAGAGTTAGAAGCATAAAAACTAAGGTGGAAATGAATGCTCTCATCTCTTTTAGCTGCTCTCCTAGTTTTGGTGGCACCACCACCACCTTTAGTGGCCATTAGTCACATCATAGCCATAGATGTAGTGGGTGTAGAAGGTGCAAGAGGTGTAAGTACTATCACTTCCCCTCCCCTTGACCCACACTAGTAGGCCGAGGAGCTAGGTACAAGAGACATTTATGTTAATCCCTTTTAAACATTTCTATTTTGTCTCATTTATATATGTATACATTATTTGATATGCCATGTGGTACCTATGGGTATACTACTTTGTGGTTGAAATGGGCACATAGGAGTGGACTGTGTTCATTGTGTGGTGTATTTTGGAGGTTTCCTTAGTCATGCTAGTCCAAGGGATCATCTTGAATGCCTACAGGATAGCCTCAGCAGGGAAACACACCCAAGATTTAAAGCATGTGGTAATTCTCAAGACAACCTATGAGGAGGCATGGGTAGAGGTAGCATAGAGGACTACAAAAATTTCCACCCTCACTGGATAGAGTAATCAGTGGTTGGTGGAGCTACAGGCTATGCTCATTGAGAGATGAGGTGAGGACAATATTAGAGAGTTCTGAGAGGGCACATGATGATCTTCAAAGCCTACTTGATGACCATGATGGGTAAGCAATAGGTGTGAGGCTGATAGCTAATCCACAACTACAGGAGGACCAGAGGAGGGTAGAGCTGGAGATAGCTAAGCTACATGGTGAGATCTAAGGATTAAAATAGAGCATGTCAATCTTGCAATCACATAGATCCCGATCCATCACTTTCATCCACCCCTTTCCATGCTCACCACTAGGACCAGAGGGCTTGGTGAGAAATGCACCTAGGGACTTGATGCCCATTTTTATATGCTCCATTTTTGTATCGATATATAGATTATATAGCATTATTTTTGATGTATATAAATTGATAGATATAGAGTCACAAATCCTTTTTATTATGATGATGTGATACATGCACATGACATTCATTTGACATACACACACACACACACACACACACACACATATATATATATATGAGATTTTG
Source organism: Sequoiadendron giganteum (assembly GCA_007115665.2). NCBI lineage: Eukaryota > Viridiplantae > Streptophyta > Pinopsida > Cupressales > Cupressaceae > Sequoiadendron > Sequoiadendron giganteum. The sequence continues at coordinate 240,101,642 of CM021105.1, read as the reverse complement.
ATTCTAACATCATGGTGTTAGTTTTATGTGTATTTTTTTACTTTCATGTATGATTATTTGATGGATGTTATACTCATGGATGTATGTTTAGATTAGATGATATCATTATCTAATAAACACACATAGATGTATGTTAATTAAATACAATGATGATATAATTTCCTAACCAAACATAGCATAATAAAACACATGTATGTATATGATTCCAAATTAAAAAAATTAACCCCAAACACACATGTTTGCATCATAATAAAAAATAAACTAGTGTGTTAATGAAGGAATGTCATATTATGATAGAGTGAAATTTGCAAGGGATGCACATTACATACATGACACATAGATACTATGCATAGTATCGATGAAGATGCATTGAATTGATAGGTTTTTTTAGAGGCATTCCATCCATAGATGATAATCCATAAGCACCAGAACCATACATGAAGATGACAATGTACAGGCCTAACCAATTATGGATTAACTTCCTTTTCTGATCAAGCGGTGCATTTACATTTCTCTGATTCTCATAGAGAACCAAGTCACCTACCTTGAAAGTCCTAGGAAGAGCACCTTGATTGTAATATTTAGAAAGTGATCAATGATAAGAATGAAGGTGGTTGAGGGCCTATATTCAATTCTCATCAAGAAACTCAAGATGATGCAAACAATTAGCACAATAAGTTTCATCATCAATTAACCCTTTAAGGGAAACTTGCAAAGATGGAATTTCCAACTATAAAAGAATGGTAGCCTTGGCACCATACACAAGGTTGTATGGTGTTTTTCTTGTTGTTGTATGAATACTTGTGTAATAAGCTCACAAGGTGTATGTCAATTGAGTATGCCAATATTTACCATTTTTGTTTACTATTTTTTGAAGAATGAGCTCAAGAGTTTTATTAGATTCTTCAACTTGGCCATTAGACTGAGGATAGTATAGTGTAGAGAATTGATTCTGAATATGAAACTTCTCTAGGAATTGTTTCACTTCTTCTTTCTTAAATGTAGTAACATTGTCAAAAACAAGGGTAGAAGGAAATCTAAAGTGAGAAATGATACTATTTAGAAGAAATTTGAAAATGGATTCAACATTTGTGGATCGAAGTGGAATAGCCTTGACCCATTTCATAAAGTAATATATAATAGTAATGATGAAGACATGTCCTTTAGAAGGAGGTGATTTTTTCCAATGGTATCCAACACCCATTTTTTGAATGGCCAAGGAGAGGTTTGATTTTTAAGCTCTTGAGCAAGAGCGTGAATGAGATGGTTATGTTTTTGACCTTATAGATACTTCTTGATAAAGACAAAGGAATCTTGCTCCATTATTTACCAAAAGTATCCCATGTGGATTAGTTTTCACACCAAGAATTTACCACCAAAATGTCCACCCCTAGAGCCCAAGTGTGATTCTTTAAGAGCAAGGGTTATTTCCACTTTAGTGAGGCATCGAAGAAGCATACCATTACAATAATTTTGATAAATAACATCTAACAATATAACATATCATACTATGAGTTTTTGAATCCAAGTGCTATCATTTTTTGTCACATCATCGAGAAAATTTATAATCTTCAAATAATTATAAATTCTAGAATACCATTACTCTGATTCCACACGAGCATAGATGAGAGCATCGAATTTAGGTTGATTTGAGATATTAGGAGAGTGAATAATATGAACCAAAAAGTGGTATTCTTCTATACCTTTATCCAAAGGCACAAGGGAGGTAACACTCGTCATGGCATCTGCATGTCATTTCTCTCTCCTAGGAACACTGTCTATCATGAAAGAAGAGAGGTGATCAAGGAAGGATAAGGCCATATTCCAATACTGAGATAGATTATTTTAATTTTCTTGATACATTCTCATAATTTAACTTACAATTATTTCAAAATCACCATGTATGTGAATATGTGATGTCTAATGCAATTGTGGCACACAAGCCAGCAATAAGGGCTTCATACTCAGTGATATTGTTAGTTTAATGGAATTCCAATCAAAAGGATAGAGGAATTGGATTACCCTTGGGTGAGATCAAAACTACTCCCACTATGGAGCTAGCTTGACATATCAATCCATCATAATACATCTCCCATACAATCTCATGATTAGTTGTAAAAAGGTATTTATCTAGAAATAAATCAAGATTAGGGAAAGAGAAAGATGAGGGAACTTCTTCCAATTTATTGGCAACTTGAACTTTGATAGATTTTTGAGTTACAAACTTGATGTTGAATTTAGAAAGAAACTTACCCATTTCACCAATCTTCCAGCAAAATCGATTCTAGTGAATAGATGCTTCAAAAGATCACTTTTACAATGACATGAGTTTTAGCATGAAGAAGGTTATGTATTAACTTCTACATTCTAAAAATGAGATCAATACATTGTTTCTCCATGGAAAAGTAATGAGTTTCATAATCCACCAAGATGTGGCTAATGTAGTATACTACTATTTCTTTACCTTCATCATCATACTGGGCTAATAAAGTTGTTAAAGAATGTGGTGATGCAGCAAGATAAAGCAGAAAGATTCTATCTTGCATAGTTGATATTGAGGTAGGAGGATTGTCCAAATAACTTTGATTGACTCAGAATATTTCTTGAACTCATCATCCCATAAAAAATGAACATCTTTCTTCAAAAACTATGTGAAATGAAGGGTGTGATCAACATATTGAGATAAGAATCTTGTAATTGCTTGAATATTCCCCTATAGACTACACAACTAAGAGATGTTTTTAAGTGGTGTCATGTTAACAATCACATCAATCTTATTTGTGTCAAATTTTATTCCATGGTGAGAAACAATAAATCCTAAAATCTTTCCAACGTCAATGCTAAAGACACACTTAAGAGGATTTAGTCTCATCCTATAGAGTTGAAGCCTTTCAAAAATAAGACAAATATTTTCTATGTGATCTAGACAAGTCATATACTTAGCCAAGATATCATCAATGTATTCTTCTAGAATTTTGTGAATGAAAACATGAAATATTAAGGTCATTGTTTGTTTGTAATTTACGCTTGAATTCTTTAACCCAAATGACATGACCACATAACAAAAATTCCCCCAAGGGGTAGTGAAGGTTATCTGATACTAATCTTCTAGGTTCATACAAATCTGATTATATCTCGAGAATCCATCCATGAAGGACAATAAGGCATGGCCTACAATGGAGTCTACAATTATATCAATATTAGGAAATGGAAAATCATCCTTAAGATAAGCCTTATTGAGATCACTGAAGTCAATGTAAATATGAATATGACCACCAGGCTTACTAAAAAAAATGATATTTGATATCCAAGTTGATAGTTGATAGGACAGATAAATACTAATTTTAATAGCTTCTATATCTTAGTCTTAACCATTAACACTACCTTAGGATTCATCTTTCAGATCTTTTGTTTAACGGGTTTAGCATTGGGACATAGGATGATATTGTGAACCACCACTAACTCATCAATACCGATCATTTACTCATAAGACCAAGCAAAAATATCAAGATGAGAATGTAATAATTTAGAATGTTTTTTAGATTCTTTTGTAGAAAATGCACTTTCCAACTTTAATCACCTTTTCAAAAGATTTGGGATCCATGAAAACATCGATACTATCCCCTTTAAGGAGAAAAATAAGGTCTTTAATATGGGGAATAGGAACATCATCATCCACATTAGATAAGGGAGCCTCCTCATCCATACTCAAAATGGATTCTCTAAAGTATGCTTGTTTATGCAAGTGATATGAAAATCATCGTTTATGGTGATAAGGAGGTAGATGGGAGTAGACACTTAAGAATTCTTCTAGCAATTCCTTTGAGGAGAAAACATCCAAAGGGAATTCATTATATTCTACTCTACTCTTAATTAGTTTAGGATGAACTAGATCAAGAGGCTTAGTAGATATTATGTTGACACTCCACCACAACTTCTACCTAGATTGTTCAAAAGAGAAACAAGCCCTAAATTATGATTACAAGGCCTATCTTGGATAGGGACTTGAATTCCTTGTTCAATAAACCTAAAACCTTTATAGTTATAACTATATTAGAGAATAATTTATAATCAGGGCCATATTATGTTTGAAAATCCGAAGAAGGAGGTGGATCGACATATAGAGTGTTAAAAGCTAGAAGTCTATCATTGACGATGCAGTTTGGAAACATGAGCGTGAAGTGTATATATATTGCATGATATAGTGTTTTCATTTATTTCAACATTGTTATCATCATCCTAGCATAGTTTGGAAGTATTTTTGGTGACATATGTATAGTGCAAGTTGCTTTGGAAAGTATGGCTTATCAGGAAATTAGCTAAGTATTTCCTCTGACAGTTTTGTGGTTTAGTGCATCATTTTTTGGTCCATAATTCACTGCAAGTTGGTATAGCCTTCTTTGATTCTAACTATAGTTTTTAGTTCCTCAAATGAAGTTATATTCAAGGTTTTGTGAAATTCTTTGAAGTTTCTCGAAAGATATGAATGAAAATGCTCAACCTTGTATATTGTAATTACTTTTTGTACAATATATCATTGTGGGAGGCTCCACATTTCTTCATGGAAAATTTTTTGTTTTGTGATGATGAATATAAGTTAATAAATTTTGGTTGAATGGGATTTCAAAGGAATACTGAGCCTTGAGGTCACACATGTGGAGAATTGTATGTACACTTGAAGGTTTTGTGTTTAGGTCTATTTTTTGGCCGACCTAACACATTTGATGTTTTGTGGAAGACAAGCAAGTAAATTTATCTTATGTGGGATTTATATTAGGTCCATTCTGGCCTATCTTGATGTAAAATTAATTTTTAATTAAGGCACAAATTTTGGATAAATTTTTTTGAGGATGACATACTTAATTTTGTGTGCTACTTCTAATTAGGCTGACATAATTGATGTTACACTTGATATGGATATAAATAGGAGATTAAATTTTAATAGTTTAGAAAGAGAATATATGTGTGTGTAAGATGAGAGTATGTGTGTATGATGAAGAGATAGCAGATTATATGTGAGTGTTGAAGAGATATATGAATGTATGATGGTTCACCTACATGTGTGTTATGAAGATTGTGAATAGAACAAAGTATTCATTCATATTAGAGTGGAGATAATTTTTTCCTTCATTGGAACTGTAATCTAGCATATGATAGATTCTATTATATTAGTTCAAACAAGTAGTATTTCCAACCCTTCTTCATTCTTTCTCTTTGGCTTGTGAGCCTTTTTCTAGATAGTGTGCCATATCCTGGCAGTGACCCTTTTTATAATATCTTATATCTGGATATAATATATTCTGAGATAAACCTCATTGTGGTTTTCCACATAAAAGTACTAGTGTTCATGTGTCATTCGATTTTTTGGATGTCTTCATGCTTCCATTCATCCTTGCAGTTATATTTATTTTGATAATTGGATGACTTATGTTTGATTGGTTTAAATGAATATTGATTCACCCCCCTCTCAATATTCCAAGTGTTCAATAGAGAATGTCATTTCACCAATGAGTAACAAACACATCTATGAGGTCACAAAAATCCTTATTGTAAGAATTTCAAACATTATCTTCCTCAAGAAAAGAATGATTATATTCCTCAATAGGGGTACAATCATTTTCCTTGGTAGGACTCTGATTGCTTTTCTTAGTGAGAGGATAATCAACTTTATTAGCAGAGGTGTATGAGACTATCGAAAGGTGGAGGTGGATAAGGCTGAATTTTTATTCTTAAATGAATAAATTAGAGAAATCCAATGACCACCAATCATCACCAGGACAAGCACTTGATTAAAAAGAAGTGGAGGGGGGAGATGTGGATTTTTTACTTCAAGTCGATATTATTTAGGGACATCTTCCTTAGGGGAAGCCTTTAAGGTAGGAATCATAGAAGAGGATTTCAACACATCATAATATAACAAAAAAGACAACTATTAAGAGTGGAAATAACTAAGGCCCAGCTAGTAGCTACCAACTCACAAAGGTGCACAACCTCAAGGTCAGCCTTGATTGTAATGACTTCATTATTAGCAAAAAAAATTATGCAATGATGTGAGGTAGAGGTTATAGCCTCCAAAGCATTAATATAAGGTCTTCCCAAAAGAATATTGTAAGCTAAAGGACTAGGAATTACATAAACCAAGGTGGGTATAGTAACAAGTCCCAACCTCATACGCAAGATTTTTGTGCCCAAGGATTGACAACCAACATTATCAAATCCATGAATGTATAAAGAAGAAGCAACTAGAGAATACAAATCAATCTTAATATTAGGTAATAAATCAATGCCACATATGTTGAGTCTTAACCAATGTCAACAAGGGAACACCTAATTCCAATATTATTAATGTTAACTATAATCATCAAAGGGTTCACTTGCTTTTGTACTTCTGGGGATGGAACTTTATATGAATAAAATGTGATATTCAGTGAATCCACACAAATATGAGTCATCAATGTATTAACATATTTTGGCCTAGTAGAAGAAGGCAAGAGGGTATTTAACAAAGCTTCCTGAAGAATACCTTGATAAAATGGCAGAGACTAAAACAACTCCCACAATGATATCTTAGTCAGAGTAACATGAAGTTGCTTGACAAGATCGTAATCACTAGATGCTTTAGTTGTGGGTTTAGGTACTGAAATAAGACTTGGTTTGGAAGCTGGTAAATAAGTTGAAACATAAGTAGGTTGAGAAGTAGATTGATTTAAATTTTGTTGATTCCTTCTAGTGTTATACATATGTCCTACGACATTACAATAATTCATAGCTTTTAAGAATCTCATGTAAAGGTCGAATGAGTCATTAGATACTAGAACACCATGAATGGAATGAATCCTCTTAGGAGAAGGGCTAGCCAAAATCAAGTAAATGATGAGTCTCTTAGGCCTTTGAGAGACCACAAAAATAGTCACTACATTCACAGACTCCTCTATTTACGAAGAGAAAGTAGATGGTTATGATGAAGTTTTTTTAGAGGATCTATAGATAGGAGAAGATACCTCTAAGAAATCATCTATGACATCCTCTAACATATAAAAATATTCCTTAGAAAAATCATTATCATAAACATTAAAGCATTGCAGAAAAAGATCTAGCATGGTTCACGTCAGGTTCACCAAAAATGTAGAGAAGAGGGATTCACTACCCCTGAGACTCTTAGGTCATGAAATATTCTAAGGGAGTGAACTACCCTAAAATAACTCATAATACCTAATAAGTTTAATTGAGAAGATCAAGATGAAAGAGATCACAAAAAAATATTTTAAGATAGAGTTTCAAGAATAATTATAGACAAACAACTTTGAGGACTAAAAGAGTAGATCACTAAGATTTTTGAGACAAAGAGAGAAGATCTCAGCCAAAGGATAAAAGAAAGAAATTGGGACATCAACGTCGCTCTCTAAATTCCCAAGGACATGCCGACATATTATATAGATAAAGTGATGAACCCTTAGACATAATGCAAAATGATCTATTGACTATCTAGAATCTAAGGTCTATTTAAGCTATTAATTTGATAGAAAGTGATAATGTAGATAAATGAAAAGAAAGGAAAAATACCAACTTACCATAGGTCCTATGCTTCAAATCCTCCCACTAAGCTCCACGTGAGAAACCTACACACAAGGTGAACAAGGAAAAATATTGGGGCTTGTTGCAGTCAAACCCCCATTTTGGTGTTCCCACCTCCACGGATAGCTAGATATATAGAGAGAATAATAGACACAAAGTAAATTAGACACAAGATTGATAAAAGAAAACCCCTCTACAGAGGAGAACCTGTATCAAGAAATAGAGAAATAATAGATAATATGTTATCAAATTGACAAGAAGAAAGAGATAATTACTAATAGTTTGTGGCTCTCTCTTTGCTCAATAGACACAATGTTGAGTACTTGCAAGAGAGCTTTGGCTATTGGAGAGACTTTAGTCTAGAAAAGCTTTACCATAAGAATGAGATGGTCAAGAGAAGAGCAAGAAGACCCATATCAAATGAGAGAATATTGCAAATGAGAGTGAAAGAATGAGTTTTATTTAGTTGCATGGGAAAAAAGATTCATTAATCTCAAAATCATGCGATAGAGACACATGTCATGGGTTAAGAATTCCAAGATCCCTTATTTGAACTCATGAAAGTACATGGATGATAGCGTGTTATGTGGATGTTTGAACATTGTGTAGGTATCCAACTCATTATTTCAAGAGAAATGAGGTGGTAGACTATTGTTGCTTCATCATTGGTCCTTATGGAGTTGATATTGTGAAATTATGACTCATAAGGTTCTTGTCATAAACACGACTAGGCACCATAAATTTGAGGGTCAAATGCGCAAATGTGAAATTTCTACGTGGTGTAATTTTATGATATCAAAAAAGGAAGTTTGAATATCAATTATTCATTGTTGCAATTGAAACCATACACCTTGACAACTCATAAAAACTTAGTTATAGAATTATTTGATAGTGACTCGACAGTGTGACAAGCAGGAAACAAAAGCTCTAATTTAGCACTAGAGGACTATGAAAATAGATCTAAATTATCCCTACAAGGAGAGTAGTGTATGGGGTTCCTATGTCAAAAAATTTCAACTCTAAACTTATATCACAGGTGCGCAATATCTTGCTTAATCTATTTATGTAGTCTATCTTTTTCTGTGATTTCTCATATCTACTGTATTTGGAATAATAATTTTCATCATTAGGTCAATTGAATCATCAAGCATTTAAATCCTCAATTCATTCCAAGTTTGGTCAGGGAGAGGTTGACTCACCTTTCAGGTTGTAATTCAATCTCATACCTTGTCCAAACGCTTCAAATACTTGCTAACCTCAAATATCTAATAAAATGTTTAGGAAAAGTGCCTAAACCCTAGGGTCAAATATTAGGGTTTACCTTTTTCTACATTTCACTATGTTAAGCACTAACTCCTAAAATATTGAAACCTAATATTACAAATTTTTCAATAGACCCTCACTTACCATGTGGTTTCATTATATTTTTCATAACTTCTCAAATCTTTATTCCAAAATATACATACATTATATATTATTTTATTAACTAAAAAATATTGGTAGTTGGTTTTATATTATAGGAGTAAAATTGGACACACGTTGGTGAAAAAGGTTTTGAAATAAACTATGAACTATATGATAAGATTGATGTAATGGTTGTACTTAGACCTATAACATCAAAATATTTTAATATTGAATTATTTACCTTCATCATTGATATATATATATATTATTTAATATCTTAAACCATACATTTGTCAGCTTATAGATACTCTTGGTATATATGTGGCATGTCTAGCATATTTATACCAACTTTCATGAAGGATTATAGTGATTCTAGTTAGTAAATGTTAATTATCTTTTGAACATTTAGAGATGGGTAGTGGGCTAGCTATAGATACCTAAGATCTCAAGTTGACCATTGATTTGTTATGAAGATCACACAATATTATTATATGTGTAAATAAATGTTGTTGTCCTAAGAGATTGCTAGGTTTTAGAAATATATGTCCCTTCCATACAAATATATTTCCAAATATTTATTTATTTAACCTACACTTTTTATTATGTGATCTTGATAAAATCAAACAAATATAAGAGAATTGCTTTCCTTATACAAATATTTATTGATAGGCCAAATTACTTGTTCTAGATAACATATATTTGAAATGACTAATATAAGAAAGTACTATAGTTCTCTTTGGATATTTCTACCTAGTTTAACATCCTATACTTAGTTACAAAAATTACCTTACATAAATGGATTGTGTATGCCTAATGAATTTTATTTTTCTTGGAAGTGAGTAAATTCCTATGAAATTTTGTCTAATTCCTTTTAATTCAAAACCACTACTTTTCAATTGTTGAAGGATGATAATAGATAGAATGAAATCTCTTTCAAATGATTCTTGATACTTAGGTTTTGAAAAATTTCTACATTCTATAGGACAAAGATAGGGTAGACATACCACAAAAAAATATTTGAGAGAAATGGGAACTTGATATTATTTTTCTTTGTATCAAATAAATTCCAACCTTGACTTCGATTTCAAAATTAAATTTAGAAACATCACAAACACACTCACCTACCTTCATTTCAACCAAAAATAAATGATAGGATGCCTAGATATTCTATAGGTTAGTGTTTTTGCATCAAGTTTGACCACTAGAAAGTTAAGAGTAAGAGAGGTCTTATCTTAGACACTTTCTATTATGATATAGTCATGCATCAATTCTTAACAAAATTCATGTGACCACCTAAGTGTTGTATGATTCACCCAAAGGTACAAGATTAATTGACATGGTGTGGTGTTCCAATGGAAATATTTATTTTTCTAGGTTTCATGTCAAATATAAAGTGAGGGTACAAGTTTCAATCACCCACTATACAAGAATTGTCCTGTTAAGTATAAAATGGAACCTTTTTCCTTCAAGTATTTTTCTAATTTTAGGTTTTTGTAGCTAAATGTAATATTTATAATTTTCCAATAATGACATAAGGAATATTATGAATTATTTTTAAATTAATATTTTTATTACTACTATATAATTATTTTCATTTCATTGATTATTATTAAGATGAACTTGAAACACTAATACTAGTAATCAAGGTGACATCTCAAATTTGAATGGATAAATTCCTTTATTATCATGTAACTATAAAAAAAATTAGCTTCTATTTATACAAGTAAAATATATAATGATAGATAATTTAGACATAATTTAATTTTATTATATTAAAAAATTGTTATGGTAATAGATAGTACTAAAAAATATGAGAAAAACATAAAAATATAAATTATAATATCAATGTCACATGCAAAACAATCACTTATTAGTCTTTCATTCCCATATTCTCCAAAATATTTTTCATTCTTTAATCTTGGATGATTTTTTTCATAAATGCTTCATTATAATCCACAACCAATCTATTTATCGATAATGCGTTCAAAATTTCATTCAACATATAGCATAGTATAGTATCAATAAATATGTTAGAAAATTGTATGCCTCATATGCAGAACAATCTCAATATGTGGATAGAATTGAGGCTAGGTTGATTAATTAATTTTGAGAATCAAAATCAATACAAATTTCAATCCACAGTTTGATTTTAATAATTAGTTTTTTAATTTCATACCTACTAACATTAAATGTCCATTCATACTTTTCTAATGATCTCATGATGAAATTTGACTTTATAAATAATTTTTAATCTAGTAAATGGGTACTACAATTACAAAACATGTCACACACTGTACTATATTTGAAAAGAATAAGTTGAGTAGACAACTTTAAAAATGAAATAAATTCACAACTAGCTTGAATTAAGGTAACATATTACCTTCTATGTTTAACTTTAGTAATAACATCATCACTTAAGTTTTCTTCTTTTTTCTTTAAAATTTTCAGTAATATGAATTGTAATTTTTTAAATAATGATCCAAACCTTGTGTAAAACATGTTTAATTCAATGGAATATTGTATATGGATGATAAATTTAATTTTCTTCATCATATAATAACATAGTTTCATTTTGTTTATATTATTTTATGTGTCTAAGTTATTAGTTCTTAATATCAGCTTGATATTAAATTATTATATTTATTGGATTAGGTAGAGTTTCCTTATTTTTTCAATCTATGCCATCTAATGAATGAATACCAATGATTTAATTTATCTTTTTGGATGTAAATATATCAAAGTTACCTTTGGTAAAGTATATTATAGAATAAGTTTCTATCTTCAATATTTATTGAGATCAACCTTGGATATCTTTTATACAAACGTCATTCAAATTTTTCTCATTTATGATAAGCATTGAACACTATTAAAATTAATTTTGGATGTCATCATGAATCATGATTGTCCTTGTATTAATTTTTTTTTTATTAAAAAGTAGTTATAAGCATTAATATATTTCCAAGTTGTATAATTAGGATGGGCACATTAATTGTAACCTTTATTTTATAATTATTTTTTGGGTTAGTATATGTTTTATATTCTAAAATATAATTTTTTTGATGAAAATATAATAGATCCACTTTTGATGGGAAAAATCTTAAAATAACTATCGACCATTAGATTTTGTAGATCAACACTTGTAATATAATTTTATATATTAAAAATTAAATTATAAACATCAAGATAACTTATAACATTGATCTAACTAAATAAATTAAACATAGTGAATTTATAGTGCAATTTTTCAATAGTGAATTTATAGTGCAATTGCCTCTCAATAGTGTTATATAGATCATTATAATCAAATCCATTTTCCTCTTCATCAGTGGAGATAGTCACTTACTTAAAATAATCATCAGTTCCCCACTTCCTAGTAGTCTTAAGATAACTGGCTAGATAGTTGGATCTTCTTAAATGAAAGCCACTCCCACCTCCTCAGCCTTACACTCCTCAACATTGATCATAGGAAAAAGTCATCATTACCCAAGATTGTCTTAGTTTTTTGGTTTTTTGGTGAGGGGGTTTTTTGAGATCCCATCTTGTCATGTTTTTTTAAAATAGGATGAGGGAAATTTTTAAGGTCACAAAGACCTTGAGTAGCTTGGGATTGATCAAAGACAGGGGTCATAGGTGAAGTATTATCCTTCAAAAGGTTGGAGAGGGAGGAGAGTTGAGTGATAACAACATAAGGCTTCTTCTTTTTATTTTTTATTTTCCATTGAGAGACAAAAACAGACACACAATGATGGGAAATAAGGGTTTCCTCAATTAAGATAACTTAAATTTTCTTTGGAGGGCATAAGGAAAGATGGAATTGGTAGAGGTGCATGATCAAACCTTGATGAATGGAAATAGGATATTTTTTAGGGAATTTATGGTTCAAGTCTAGGACATCCTTAATCAAAATTTCCATGGAGTTTAATAGGTAAAAGGGAAAACTCAATATAAAATTGTAGAAAAATGGTTCAAAAGTACGAAATGATAAAAATAGCATCACTTTAATCTACCTTCAAGAGTAAAAAAAATCATAATAATAAGGCATGCCTTATCCCAAGGTGAATGATTTTTTTCTCTATTGAACCCACCCTAAAGCTTGATAAGTTTTTCACCATCCTTGAAGAAGATAGATAAAATATCATTATCTAGGGTTTTCATGTGCTTCTTTCATTTTTTACTTTGGTAATCATCCTTGTCTCTTGTGAAATCACATCTTCATCCACCTCAAATGCAATAACATAAAATTTAACATTTCACAAGTCCCAAGAATGGGTAAACTAGATAGATAGACTCTCATCATGTCTTTTAAGGTGTTATAGGAAACGAGCAACACCAACTTCACAAAAAATATGCCAGACCATGGCATTCAAGGAAAATTCATCATAGGAACTAAGTTCAATGCAAACTCTATCACCACCCATTCTTCTCAAGTTGAGCAAAAAAGTTTGTAAGCTGATAATAGGCTTTCTCAAACACTCCTAAAGATGGAAACCCAACAAAAATTACAAGTTGTTAGTAGTTTTTTGCAAAGGCTTACACCAATTGCAATAATCTGAGAAATAAGTGTAATTAGGATAGAAAGTAGTATAAAAACTTGTGCCAAAATAGTAATGATTATATCACCTCATCCATAAGTAAAAATAATTATTACAAATCCTCCTCTAAATAAAGAGCTGATCATAAATCATACTATCAGTGTTGCTAAAAAAGGCTCTCCATGTGCCAACAATCACGATGATGTGTAAATTTAAACCATACCAGGATGGGTGGATGGTCATAAAAGTCTTGTCACCCTTAGAAAAAGCTACCAGATCTTTTTTTGCACATCCATAGACCATATACAAGTGTTATGTGGAATGGTGGTGAAATAAAGAAAAAAGTGATCCTAGGTCCTAAATGCAAAGAACCTAGGATTCAATGATGCCTATTTCTAAATTTCATTAGAGATGTAGATCACAAGGTGAAAAGATTGAATTTTAGCCCTAATGGTGACAGAATCAGACAAAAATCTACATCTAATGGGGAATTGGACTAGATTAGAAATATTTTGGGATGATTAACTTAATGATCCTATATGCCCTAATATTAAAAACATAAGATCACAAAAACTGATAGACATAAACATTAGTTTACAAGAAGATTCAAGAAGTGTAGAGTGATATGTACCAACCCATAAAAAATGGTTTTAAGCACTATAGGAGGACTAGGTCTCCCTTGGGAAAATGGGTCCTTGTAGAGGTGTCCTAATTAGCTTTTGGGGTCCCCTTGTGTCGGATCTAAGCTTTGGATTCATGCTTGCAAATCTATCAAAATGATGTTGGATATTTTTATAATTGATTTTTTGTGTCTTGGAAAAAATAATGACAAAAAATGAAACAATGTAAAACTTTTCTTGTAGATCTCTTTAATCCTTCTTCAACCTATAAATTTCACGTACACAAAGAGGGAAAAATATTTATTTTTTTACCATATAGGGGTTTTCCTTAGTCAAGCCCAATGAATAGTGTTCCCACTTTCATAATAGAAATTTCAATGATAGAAAACCTTCAATGGAAAGGAAGGAAATGATGAATGAACACTCTCTACAACTCACTACCCTTCAATGGATTCCTCAAAGGATTGAATTCATACACATATCTTCAAATGAATTAGATCTTTCTTTCTTGATTTTCTTGAATTCTTGAATGCATGAAAACCTACAACACAATGTTAGCCTTCACAAGACAACATGAACACACATAAACTTGGACATGATGTTAGGATCTTGATTACTACTATAAATGACTGATAATGCTACTCTTGAATGCTCTTGACAATAATATTTGCTCAATATTTTCTTTATCATGCTTTTTATATTTTAAATGATAAATTGACTAGGTATTTATGGGTGTTTATCTAATTTCTTGAAAATTAGATTCCAAAAGCCGATACTTAAAATTTGAATTTGGATCATTAAAAGGCTTCCAAAAACATATTTTCAATTAGGTCCTATCATATTAATGGGATCCATTCACCCATGGGTGAATGGGTCTTGGCCTATATTACCAGGACACTCATAATCCATGGGAATTTAAATATTAAATACATTTATTTAATATTGGTTTTCCTTTCACCAAACAGTAAGAATAAGTCTTTGGAATGAATAATTTAGAAAATTAGAATCTTGATTAAGTCCAATAAATTAAGGGGCCCAAACATAGTGTAAAATTGTAAAGGAATACAATTTACTACACTAAATTTATCCCCCACTTTAGTGAGAGTATGAAATTACGCTCAAACACAATAAATTATAGAGATATATGTCAAGGGAGGTCCAATTTTATAACTATTAGAGGGATAGGATAAATAAGGATCAAGGAGGTGGCCAAGACCCCATGATCTCAAATCCCATGACAAAACAAAAAATTCACAAAAGAACACACACTTGTGTATAGCAACAAAATAAGGTACACCAACATACAATGTCAAGGCTATTGCGAAATAGGAAAAATGATGGACTAGAAAGCCTATGTTGTATGTCCATAAAATATGCCAATGCTACACTAGGTTCAACACTCATGAACAAAGTGAAGAAATATTTCTAAATTCACTTGAGGGGGGGTGTAAACAAAATTCACCTTATGGGGTGCAAAAAAAATTTACCTCAAGGGGTGCAAAAAAATTTCACCTTAGGGGGTGCAAACAAAATTCACCTCAAACGGGAGCACATAAAATTCACTTCAGGGGGTGCAAAAAAAAATCACCTTAGTGGGTGCAAACAAAAATCACCTCAGGGGGTGAAAATAACAACCAAAGGGACTTTTCTTAATTCATGAAAGGTCACACCTTAGGGAACACCATACTTGACATCGTCGCCAAGATAGGACTAGTAGAGGAATAAAATATTCATGCCTTAGGGAATACTATCCATAGCATTAACCCTAAGAGGAATGTCATATGCCAAGAAGAGGTCACACTCTTATATGAAACCAAGTATAATATCACCACAAATAAGAAACATAACATGAATTAATAATACCACACTTTGATTAGTAAGGGCACACTTCCTAGGAGATGTATAGTATCATCACTAAGAAGGGAACATTCAAACAATAAGCGGGGGACTATATGCCCCCACTTAAAATGTCAACATACTTGTTATGTTGGAATTTTAAGTAGAAAGAGGGGAATAGGGGATCCTTGAAAAGTATGCACACCTCAAAAGACTTTTTGTCCTTTCCCCCCAAGCATAGAGACAAGGATAACCACACCAAAGAATATCATGTTGCTTCCATGAAAATAATGGTTTCACTTAAGATTGTACCATCATGAATGATAATGAGAAAAACACCTAAAGCTACCAATGCCACCTAGTGATGAGAAACATGATAGGATGAGAATCATTATCAACTAGAGGAAGTAGATGCATCAACACAAGGAAGAAAACTAAAATCCTTAAGATATTGTATTTTAGTACCAAAGGCCTTAAACTCATTGGTAGAATGACCATGGACTCAGTGATATGCACAAAATGTGATTTTGTTATATAATTTCTTTCTTGTTCTTAGAGGGAGAGATATCAAGTAGGCTTGGAGAAGCCTCAACAAGGTACTCTCTTGATAAATAGTAGAAGATATTCCTTTCTTTTATAAAAAATATATTTCTCTTACTATAAGATGTCATACATATACAAGAATTTTTAGGTTTACATTGTGATATTTTGTACTTTCCCATAAAGGAGGGTGTAAAATCTAGTGAACCCCAAGCATCAATAAAATATGTGTTTGAAGATGAAACAATATCTTGACCATTATTTATATCTATCCTAGGAGTATTTTGTGTGATGACATTGATAATAAGTGAAGATTTATGTGATTCATTCGTTTCTTTCAAAATACAATAACCAAGATCTCTTGTGTTTTCTTGTGTTCTAGGCTTGATGGGGACTTGAATACCTTGTTCTCTAACCCCAAATCCTTTTCCATTATAGCCAAATTGTTTCAAAATCTCATAACATCTTAAATAAATTGAGTTAATCTCTTTCAAAGAAGGTTGATTTTCATGATCATTCTCAACATATGTGGATGTGTAATTTGTGTTCTCTTCTTTTCTAGGAGTTATGGAATTGGATGGTTTTGATGACTCGGTGATAGATTTTGCTAATACCATTATTTCTTATTTCTCTTTTCTTGACTTTAATTGTATAATCTTATGTTCCCCATCAAATTTAGGTGTGAAATATAATTATCCCCAATCATATTTTGACAACATTGTCATAGGTGAAAGGCACTTATCCTTATCCTCAAATTGTAAAGGTCCCACTTTTTTAGTTGGTGTCAATGTTGTAAGAGGATTCATCGTTCCTATTTAGTTTGTAAACAACTCATAGATTGAGGGTCATCCTTTACCATGTAAACCTTAATTTTGTAAATATATTTGAGAATAAGGTGAAGCATTGAAGGCATTGCATTCATTTCATGAATCCATGGTCTACCTAGGGATATTATTTGAAATATCATGGGGCATGACATGGATAAGATTTTGTAATGTAACCTTATTGACTTTGATAGGTAAAGTTATCACATGAAGTGGTTGTATTCTCACATTATAAAAACCATGAATAGACAAATCAGCTGGTTGAATTTTCATCTTATCTGCCAATTTTATTAAAAATGTGCACACTACAAACATTAAGTTTAGAACCATTGTGAACAAGGGTACATCTAATCCCAAAAAATTTAATAATAGAAATTATCATTAAAACACCATTTTTTTTTTGTGTTTCCAAAGTAGGTAATTCACTTTGATGAAAGATGATGTCCAAATAATGTATGGATCTCATTACAAATAGTTTAACTAATGAAAACTAAATTAAATAGCTCTCACAAAACCCCTAAAAAATCACTCTTCACAAGAAAATAAATTCATGCACAAAAATTTCAACTCAGGTTTGCAACTTGCAACCAACAATCTTGAATTCAAATAAACTTTGAAAATGAAATTGCATCAGTCTTAAATGGACAATGGGGATGCAACAATCCCTCACAAAAAATATGGAAATCACCACAAGAAATATTTTCAACAACAATTTAAACTATGTAATAAAATATTCTCCAACACCTATACAATAAACCTCACAACACAATCAATCCAAAAGGAAAATGGGCTGAAATAAACCCTTACAAGACTCCAGGCAAATACAATTAAATAAAATTATTTGTAGTAGAAAATAAAACCCTTACAACACAACTTCTTTCCACACCTGCAACAATTGGTGATGTGCATAGCTTTGTAATCAACCTCAAATTGGAAACAAAACATCTCAAAACCCCTCCTGGAGATATCCCACGCCTTCCTCTATCTTCTTCTTCAATCTAGAAAAGAGAGCTAAAAAATGAATTGATTTTTCCTTTTGTTCAATCCATCTTTCCTCATGAAATTAAATTTGAGTGCATTTGGAGGAATTTCATCACATTCCAAAACCCGCTCCCAAAAATCAATGCCTACCTCCAAAAACTCTCCAATTAGATTAAATTTCATTAATAAAATAGAATAAAATATGCCTTTCAAACTCCAAGACATGTTGTGAGTGGATGACAATGCTTTTAATGCATTCTTGCTTTCTTGAATAAAGCAAAGATCTGATTTTTCCAAACTAGGCGCCCACCTCCAAAATCCCTATTTTTTAGGAGTTATGGAATTTCAAATTGGAAATTACAAGTCAATTTGGTGGTCTCCAAGAAACCCACACCCTCTCTTGCTTTTTAAGGATTTTTCATTTAAAACATATTCTCCATTATGCCACCTTATACTGTTTTGATCCAAATTTACTCCAAATTGCAATTTTCGAATTCCAATATGTCATGACATTCAAATTCACAAAAAAAAATGAATTTCACAAGATAAAACATGAAATTAAGTTCACAAAAAATTTGAAAAAAAATTTGAACCTTTTTTGTTGACACAAGATAGCCACCATGCCATGGATGCTCCTACATCACAAAATTAGGTGAATTCATATTCTCAATCAAATCTACCACATCATTTGATTGTGCACTAGGAGGGATGAAAAAAAATTGCAAGGAATTTTGAAGTATGCCATGGTAAATAGGTGATACTTGAATCAAATCACACAAGGAGATCTTAGCAGGATTTTAATGAAGTTGGTCAACAAGATCAAATTATGTACCACTATGTTATGGAATGTTAGGTGTGGGTGGGAGATATGATTAAGGAAATGGGATGGATGGTGGAGTTTTTCTTGGTTTCTTATTATTTTTGGTGTTATATGTGTGAGCTACAATATGATAACTTGGTTGATGTGACACATGATTACTAGCAAGTTGTTTTGCAAAAAATAGGATATGGCCATGATTTATAGGTCCTATAATGATAATTAGTTTAGGAGGCTCAAAAGGAATCTTAGGAGGCCCAATGATTAGAGGACTCTTGGAAGGTCCAAAAGGAGTTTTTTGGAGGTCCTATTATCAAGGGAGATCTAATGGTCAATTGTGTGTTCATAACCTCAAGAGATTTAAATTCTTATTGATGATCTTCTAACAATCGGGGATCTAAGGTGACCTTAGCCTCTTCATATATACCAACCTTCTTAATTTCTTTCAAAATAAATGTATCAATGAGTTCATATTGTTATATAATATCTTCTCAAGTGGAGAAATAATTAGGAGAAGGATAAAAAAGATACTCATGAATCTCAATGGTTGGAACTTCTAGCACCAAGATACCTTCATCATGAGTAGGAGAGGTATTGGGAGAAGGAAAATTATGATTATCATAACTATCTATGATTGCATCTTCTTTCATAGAAACATTCTCACAAGTGGGAGGTGGATGAATATTAGGAAAAGTGACATTAATAAATGTGTCAATAATCTCATCCTCTTGTGCAACAATATATTCTCAAGTAGGAGACATAGGGGAAGATGGAAAAACAAGATTCCCATTACTCAATGATTTTATCTTCTAACACCAAGATACTTTAGTCACAAATAGTAAAGATATTGGGAAAAGAGAAACTATGATTGTCATTATTTTCTATGATTGTATCCTCTTGCACAAAAAAATCCTCACAAGTGGGAAAGATGTTATGGGATGAGTGAAGGATAGGCAAGGTGATATTAAGAAATGTATCCATGATTTCATTCTCTTGCATCAAGGTATTCTCATAATTAGGAATGATATTGGGAGGATGGCTAAAATTTTTGGTAATGACATCATTTCTTTTCCCTAAATAGTACTCATAAGTAGGGAGATTGCACTTATGCAAGACATTCTTAGCCATATCAAAACCACATATTTGAAAAGGAAACATGATGCTAATCTATTTGTAATGAATTGTAATAACCTAGAGTTATGAATTTGTGCAAGAATGAAAACTAATATATCTCAATTATACAATGCTTCAAAAATGTAAATAATTTTCCTATAGATCTAATGATTTTCAATATTGAAATGTAACTATTTTCCTAAAATTTGCAACAAATTACACAAAATGACACTTTTCTTGCACATGTAATAACATTTTTCTAGAATTTCAAATCAGACAATTGCAAGCAAAAATAGAGTGATAATATAGAGACAAGAAGTTGTGCAAATCTGTCTTAGACACTTGTACAAGGATAGGGTCACCCAAGGGCGAATGGGTCCTTATGTAGGGTTCTAAAAACTATTTTTTAGATTTTTATGTTGTTGTTTGACATTTATTTCTCTAGTTGCAAAATGGTTAAACAATGCCTTTTTTCTAGATTTTGCTTGATTTAGGATAATGTAATTCAAAATGCAAGTGTGAAACAAAGGTGAAAATGTGTTTAAAAATTTTAAATACAATTTTGAGATTTGAAATGCAATAATTCATTAGTTCTAAGATGCAAAATTATGAAAATGAAGTTTTGATGCAAACTTGAAATAAAATAATGCAATTTTTTCACTTTTTTGACTTAAATGAAAGATGCAATCTAAATGCAAGTAGAAATTTCATATTTTTAACCACTTAATGAATGAAATATGAATGTAAATATGATCTAAAGATGACTAAAACAAATTTTGATACAAGCTATTATGCAAGATGAATACATTTTTTAAATGTTTGATGCTTTTAAAATACAAAAATGGAACCCTAAATGAGTAATGCAAATAAATACATTCCAAAACTTAGATCTAGGGTTTGAAAGACTTCCAATTTTTAGAAGGTATATGATGTAAGAATGATAGGCTACAAAAATTAAATAAAGAAAAAGGTGATCCTAGGCCCTAAATGCAAAGAAACTAGGATTCAATGGTGCCTTTTTAAAATTTCATTAGAGATGTAGATCACAAGGTGAAAAGATTGACTTATAGCCCTAATACTGAGCCAATCCGACTTGAATCTACATCTAATTGGAGATTGGAATGGATTTGAAATATTTTGGAATGATTAACTTAATGATCTTATATTACCTAATATAAAAAAATGCAAGATCTCAACAACTTAAATGTTGGAGTATGATACCACTGAGAGGGGGGGTGAGTTAGTTGTATGAAAAATTTCAAACACGCTTAAATTAATCTTTTAAGACTTTTCCCTTATAAAAAGCTAGATCAAAAAAATTCAACTATCAAGTGCAACATCATATATGTAAAGCTTTCAAACTTGACTCATCACAAAAATTATACAAAGATCTTCAAATCTGACTTGATAAATTTGTACCAATTTATGCTCATGTTATTTCAATGATTCAAATATTCATTTATTGAATGTAACATCATAAAAATTAAATGTGAAATACTTGAGAAAACTCAAAGATAATGAGAAGAAATCAATCACACCATAACATAGTTGTTTTTCATGAGTCGAAATCCCTCATAGGGATGAAAAACCACTCGATAAAATGCCTCACTGGAAAAGCCTCACTAGGTACAAAATTCCTCACTAGAAACATAAGCCACACTAGCTACAAAATGCCTCATTGGCTACAAATTTCCTCACTAGCAACATAAGCCTCATTGGATACAAAATGCCTCACTGCCAACATAAGCCTCATTGGCAATATAAGCCTCACATCAGAAGAACAAAAAGAGTACAAAGGGTTTCTCTATTTCACTACAATGCATTAACCTCACCACACATTTTAATTTTGCATCTTCTTTGACATATATGCAATACTACTTTTGAATGAAAACTCAACACATCAACCCAAGACTCCAAGTTTTTCTTCTCTTACTAACTCGAAACACTCATTAGTACAAAAGAATTCTTCTTCTATAGACCACTCTTGTAAACACTGCCAATAATCACACAAAGTCACTCTGCTAATAAAACCATTATATCAAACCTTGTGCAAACATAGATTACATTCACACCATTGATTTAACCCCACAATAAAACATCCAAAACCTATTCAATATAAGTCCATTATAAACATCGTCTCATAGGTATCAAAGAGATGTACTTAAACATTGAACCAACCATTCTGACACACACATATCACTTTGTCAACATATGAAGACCACTCTAACTCTGTTTAAACCTCTTCAAGATATTAAACCTTTGCATACAAGATACAAAATCAAAACATAAACTTTATGAGCATTATCTTGCAGATATTACTCTCCCCTTCTACTAAATAAAATAAAAATAAAAATCATTTGAAGACTTCTCTTCCATGGTATTCAATGATGTATTTCTTCAGAAACTTGTTCATTGAAAAAAATCCATTAAATTTCCTTCTTCCCATCAATCTAAAGCAATTACAGATGATTTGTCATAACTCCCTTGCACACAATTGACATGTAGATGGTTTTTAAACTAAATAAACCATTGTATCTATTTACAATTCAAATATCCACCATTGATCTGGACTTTGGAGCTCATGGAAGATTAACCAATAACCATATATATCTTTTTTCTGGGAAACTACTTTGTGGGAGTTGGATAGAACTGGTTACCTAGGACTAAAGGGTCGGTTGCAATACATTTCTATACCCCTTGAGTTATGACTTAAGTTGTTGGTGACCACCCTGACAAGTCACTTAACTTTATTAATAAAATAAAATACATTTATATTAACCTATTTTATAACTTATATTTAGGGTAACACTAGGGTTTAGGTAATAGGAATATAGTGAATAATGAATCCAAATTTAATACACTCAAATGCCCTGTCAACACATTGATTCTCCCATCAATATTGAACACATCACTGCATACATTTATTATTCCATACAACCCTAATAAAGCCACCTTAGATATATATGATATGACCCAATGTAACATGAGCCTCCTTTTAACATCAAACATTGAATCAAAAATCACCTTATAAAACAATTGAGAGAATGAATCTCTATCACACTTGTAGAACAATCATCATGTTAAGATGATCAACATTAAAGGCCAATTCACCATACTCATAGTATGGAAATCATTCCATATGTCAAAAATCTCCCTTCAATAACAACCTGAGATAATACCACCAACCACATGAAATCTAGTACCTTGTCTAAACTCAACACTCTGTGAATAGCAACTTCAAAATCACTTAATTTTGACATCAATGAGAAACAACACTCAAAAAACTCCCCCTTTTCCATTGATGGAAAAAATCACCACTCCATTTTCTCTATCCCCCTTTGAAATCAAATGACAAAGGAGTATCACTCCCCCTACAAAAGAGCTGCATTGAAGAAAAGAAAAGTATCGAAAAGATTGTTTCATGGAAAAAGACATCACTGAAAAATAGTAGCAAATCAAACTCATGAAGATTAAAAACCTAAAGTACTATCAAGAAAGATCTTTAACACCAAAGTACCACTAGAATACCACTAGATTCTTCACTTTCCATGGAATACCAGTCATCAATTAAGCCATTGTCTAACTACCCTATACCTCTGGATCTCTGGTCTTCACTATCCTACCACCACCATAGTATATAATCTAGAGGTTCTAAGTGATATCACAATCATCAAGAGCACTAGTAAGAAACATTGTCAAGAAGAAGACCTTCAAGATCTATTAACACATCAATTGTCATGATCGATTCACTAAGTTTGAGAATGTACTATCAAATATTATTGCTATACAAAAACATTGTCATGTAATACCTACACTCATGTTGCAAGACCATTAAAACACTCCACTACGTAGGTCAATATTGATACATTGTCACACTGCCAAAGATGTAAGCCAACAATCAAAGAATAAATTACAAGAAAGATTCAAAAACAACAAGCAACCATTGTCAAGCAAAAACTATTTTCCACTTGACCTACTATCAAGAGAAAGTTAGCATTACTCCATCTTAAGAGAGTCATGTAACACTAACAAATAGTCTTTTAAGTTGCAAAGGAGCTATCCATTAGCAAGCATATGAATACCAATAGAAAATCTAGATGCAAAGAAATGACACTTGTACAAAGTACTCTACACTCAAAACTTCATTTTCATATCACTTATACAAGTATAAATATCACTATTTCTAACATATTGCACTAGGAACAAGTATGAGTGTCACTGTACTAGGAAAAATTAATTGCACCAAAACACCAAATCACTGAATCCAATGTACAAGAAAAGGTACAAGTAACTACAACACTGTTACTATACCACTGTGTCTACTGTATTTGAAACAATAAAACAATTTTCATTGATTTTAAAGAGTAGAGCAGTGTTCCACATGAATACCACACACTGATTTCATGATTTCATTGTGTATCCAGTATCTCCCTTGTGTCAAAAAAATTGTCAATGATCAATCCTCCTTGGCTGAGAAAAATGTTAATCTCCTAATCTATATCTATAAACATGTCAATATCCTCTTGACTTTTAGGAGCACACCTCACAAAAAACTATTACATTGTCAAGGTCATGTGATTACCATGTTGTCCTACATATAATGTCCTTTCATTGAACATTACTCTAATAATATTCTTGACACCTAGCAACCACCTTATAATCAGTGAGAATATTGATGTCAATATTAATCTAGGAACAATAAACAAGCCCAAATCCAAACCTCCAGGACTATGATGATCAATCAAAGACTTATTCTAAAGAGACTATCATACTATTGTACTATCCCTAGAAAGATCACTGTAGATGTTTTCATTCTTCCACAATCCAATGAAGATAATAATATATAAAAAGAGAATCTACTATTAATGAAAAATGTTTCATGTTGTTAGGACATAAGAGCATCTGATTAATGTTATTGCATCTCCCTTTGACTATAATGACACAAGTCTCATGTATTTTTCTTTATGAGAAGACTATACCTTATCCTCTTACTATAAGACTTAACTAAATATTGTCAAAATGAATAAGGATATAAATTTGCATAGGCTATATGGACCTTATTTGTCTTACTAACTATATTTTGCATGAAGTGACTTAATATGCACTATTTGAAAACTCACAAAAATAGGATCACACAATGAAACAAACAAAGTCACTATCCCAAATCAAGCATCCACCACCACATGCAAATATGACTATTCAATGTCATGTTACAATGTTCCACTATCATATTGTGATGCATGATCAATGTTCTTGAAGAAAGCATGTATATCACTATACCATGTATAAAGAACACTAAACCAACTGTCCAAATAAAACACTGCATTTTGTGTCTTAGTCTTCCAATACTGTTCTGATCCACTTTCATTATCAACCTTTAATAGCATTGTGAAGATGAAATTTATCATCATAATACTAGTCAAAAATATCCATTTTTCATGAATAAGGATAAAAAATATGACATTCATCCTTAATCCTAACATATAAAGACCATAGATAAAGAGAACAACATCAATTTAAGTCAACCACGACAAGTAAAGTGTATGGAAAATATGAACAGGATGATACAACTGTTGGAAAAAGAACACTACAATTATCATCTGGTGTTGTCATTTATGGAAACTCTATGCATTGATAAGGTATGCATATCCTCATTCAAGCCTATTAGAAGATAGAATGAAAATTTACAAGGTAGAATAGAGTATCCGATAACTTACCATTCATCATTATGTGCATAGATTTCAGGTTACCATTTTGTGTTCCGCATCTTAGGCAATGATTATTGATGTATTATCTTTGTTGTGATTGAAGCGTAGTGTCTCATACCAATTTTCATGAGAGTTAGAAGTTTTGGTTGGCGTATTCTCAGTTTTTCTTGTATTAAGGTTGACTTCATAAATATATTAAGTCACGGATGTATGAGAACTAATTAATTGAATATCTCTATATTTGTATATCTTTTTTTGGGTCTTAGCCAAGTTGTGGCTGACCATTAAGGGTATGCATTACATATTTCTCATTATGTGAGCTGACAGTTGTAATTTTGTTGAAGCCAACAAAGTGTAAATAAATCCTATGTTGCGGATATATATACATGATCGTTTGTATCATTTTGGTGGATGTACATATTGTGTTAGTGTTTGAATTGTGAGTTAGAGTATAGCAGAGGTGTGATTAAGCACAATTTCACTTGCACATAGAAGATTTGTGTGGTGTGTGTGAGTAGAGAAGAACAGAGTTACAAAACCAGTCTGTAAGGAAACAGATCTATTATTGTACTTAATCTAGAATTGTAATAAGTCATTTTAGATGCTATCATCTCAGTTCAAATCTTCAAACGGTTTTAATTTAAAATCTTGGGCAGAAAGCCCTCTTTTCTTTGAGCAGTGAGCTCTAGGCAGTGCGCTTGAATGAAAGTGCATTCCCCTTTTGTAATCTTCATTTTGAGTATACTTAGAATCATAATTGTGGATTGGCCATCCACTATGGTTTTTCCCCTAATAGGGTTTCCACGTAAAAATCTTGGTGTTATGGTGTTGTGTTTGTTTTATTGTTTATGCTTTGTGATTGAATGTTCCTAATGCTTGGTTAATGAAGTTAATTTTCGCACAACACTGATTCACCCCCCCCTCTCAGTGTGGCTTGTTTCCAACAACAACCTGATCATGCAACCTGTTAATCAACCTTGGAATTTTTGTTCCTTAAGAATAATGAACATTACAAACACTAAATTCCACCTTTGAAAACTCATGTACCAAACCAGTCAAGAATGAACTCATTTTGACAAGAACTCACCAAAAAACCTATTGAACCTCATTGGGGGTAAGAGATAGGATATTAGACAACTCCCCCTAACTTCATGTCACTTTTCAAGCAACTGGTGAAGTGTCTTGTGCAACATGCACAAGTTTAGAATTCTTCTTGTTCTGAATTTTTTTTCTTCTCTAGATTTTCATAGGCTTCTTCTTTTTCTTGTTTGTCATGTTTGACTTCTTAATGTGATTAGGTGACTTCACAGGGTTTCTTTTGCAATATTGTGATGTATTCCCAAGATTTTTACACCTATATAATATGATATTGCTATCTAGACCAAAGGGATGATAATTTCTTGATATTCCAAGAGTACTTCCATAGTTATATTTTCCATGCACCCAATAATTTCTTGCTATATGGCCAACTTTATTATATTTATAAAAAAACATTCTTATAGTCTATATTTTTCAAACTATAAGAATTCTTATCCTTATTCCATTTAAAACCATTTCTTGAATGTTCTACAATCTCTAGCTTTATGTCCATAAACATGACAAGAGCAGCAATAACCATGAAAATGAGAGTAGTTGTACCTTATTGAGTGGTATTGCTTGAAAGGTGAAGGTCTTGAGAGTAAATTTGTTTTTCCTCTTCCAACAGTAGTAACTTTTTCTTTTGCTTTCTTCTTGTCTCCATCAAGAGCAACAAAGTGATAATTCAGGTCTATCTTCTTTCTAGGAGTATTTCTGGCTTTCAAACATTTTCCTTCTGCATAACCTAGACCTGTAGTGTCTTTGTGATGCTTTTTCTTACTCAATATGTCATTCAAGCAATCAATACTCTTTTCAAACTGAAAACTCTTGTGCAATTTAGAATATGCTTTTTCTAGCTCCTCTCTCAAAGAGACTACTTATAACTCTTGTTTTAGGCATTCACTAGTTTTGACTTCAAGATCAAATTTTGTAAAATCAACAACCCTTTTAGTTTCTTCAACGTTAGTTTTTAGACAAATAATCATTTTATTAGATTCATCAACTTGACTCTTTAAGTTAACAACCTGATTTCTTGCTTCTTCAAACTTTAAATAAAGTTTTGCAAAACATGAACATACCTTGTCTTTGAAATCTTTTTCTTGTTGAAGTTGCTCTTTTAATTTCTAATTTTCTTTACTGAGTTTCTTGATTCTATCCAGAGCACACAATTTTTCACCTTCTAAATCAACTTCACACTTGTTTTCATCATAGTCATGTTCATAGTCATCTTCATCCACAAAGAGGTCTCCTTCTTCATCATCAATCTCAACAACAAAATCCATCTCTTTATCACACTTCCTGCCAATTTTCAAGGGTGACTCATGCAACAACTCATTACATGACTTGACTAGGATTTTATGTACAACCTTTTTCTTGGCATCTTTCTTTTCTCTATTTCTTCTACACTTTACTATGGTACTCCACTATCAAGACCTACCCAAGCCTGTTAGACTTCTATAGGGAGCCTATGCTCTATTACCACTTGTTGGAGTATGATATCACTAAGAGGGGGGGGTGAATAAGTGGTATGAAAAATTTCAAACACACTTAAATCAATATTTTAAGACTTTTCCCTTAAAAAAATTGCAAGATCAAAACAGTTCAACTATCAATTGTAGCATCATATACGTAAATATTTCAAAATTGACTCATCAAAAAAAGTATATAGAGATCTTCAATTTGACTTCATCAATTTGCACCAATTTATGCCAATGTTATTTCAATGATTCAAAAATTCATTTATTGAATGCAACATCATAAAAATTAAATGTGAAATACCTGAGAAAACTCAAAGATAATTAGAAGAAAGAAATCACACCATAACACAATTGCTTTTCATGAGTGGAACAACCTCATAGGGATGAAAAACCACTTGATAAAATACCTCACTAGCTTAATAAAAATGCCTCACTGGCTACAAAATGCCTCACTATCAACATAAGCATCACTAGCTATAAAATGCCTCACTGGCTACAAAATGCCTCACTGGCAACATAAGCCTCACTGGCTATAAAATTCCTCACTGCCAACATAAGCCTCATTAGCAATATAAGCCTCACTTTAGAAGAACATAAAGATTAAAGAGAGTTTCTTTGTTTCCCTACAATGCATTAATCTCACCACACATTTTAATTTTTCATCTTCTTTGACATATATGCAATACTACTTTTGAATGAAAACTCAACACATTAACTCAAGACTCCAAGGTTTTCTTCTCTAACTAACTCGAAACACTCATAAGTAAAAAAGTCTTCTTCTTTTCCTGACCACTCTTGTAAACATTGTCAATAATCACACAAAGTCACTCTGCTAATAAAACCATTATATCAAACCTTGTGCAAATAAAGATTACATTCAAACTATTGATTTAACTCCACAATTAAACATCCAAAACCTATTCAATATAAGACCATTATAAACATCATCTCATAGGTATCACAAAGATGTCCTTAAACATTGAACCAACCATTCTGACACACACATATCACATTGTCAACATATGAAGACCACTCTAACTTTGTTTAAACCTCTTCAAGACATTAAACATGTGCATACAAGATACAAAATCAAAAAATAAACTTTATAAGAATGATCTTGTAGACCTTATTGTCCCCTTCTGCTAAATCAAACACATTAAAAAATCATTCGAAGAATTCTCTTCCATGGTCTTCAACGATTTATTTCTTCAACAACTTGTTCATTGAAAAAAATCCCTTAAATTTCCTTCTTCCCATTGATCTAAAGCAGTTATAGATGAACTGTCATAACTACCTTGCACACAGCTGACATGTAGATGGTTGTCAAACTAAATAAACCATTGTATCCATTTACAATTCAAATATCCACCATCGATTTGGACTTTGGTGCTCATGGAAGATTAAACAATGACCATAGATGTCTTTTTTTCTAGTAAACTACTTTGGGGGAGTCAGAGAGCATCAATTACCTAGTACTGAAGGGTCGATTGCCATACATTGCTATACCCCTTAAGTTATGACTTATATTTTCAGTGACCGCCCTGACAAGTTACTTACTTTTATAACAAAATAAAATAAATGTAGATTAATTTATTTGATACTTATGTTTAGGGTAATACTAGGGTTTAGGTATTAGGAATATATTGAATAATGAATCCAAATTTAATACACTCAAATTCCTTGTCAACACATTGATTCTCCCATCACTACTGAACACATCACTGCCTCACTACATACATTGATTATGCCATAAAACCCTCATAAAGCCACTTTAGATATATATGATATGACCCAATGTAATGTGATCCTCCTTTTAACATCAAACATTGAATCAACAATCACCTTATAAAACACTTGAGAGAATGAATCTCTATCACACCTTCAAAACCATCATCATGTTAAGATGATCAACATTAAATTCCAATTCACCATACTCAAAGTATGCCAATCACTCTATATGCCAACAATCTCCCTTCAATAACAACCCAAGATAATACCACCAATCACATGAAATCTAGCGCCTTGTCTAACCTCAACACTCTATGAATAGAAACTTCTACATCACTTAATTTTGACATCAATGACAAATGACACTCAACATTATAAACATAAACAATAGTTTTCAAGTGGATTTGGGATGTTTATAGTGATATGTACCAACCTAGAAAAATTGGTTTCAAGCACTATAGGAGGACTAGGTCACCCTTGGGAAAATGGGTCCTTGTAGGGGTGTCCTGATCAAATTTTGGGGTCCTTTAGTGTAGGATCTAAGATTTAGATTCTCACTTACAAATCTATGGATTTTGTCAGATATTTCTATAATCGGGTTTTTGTGTCTTGGAAAAAATGATGAGAAAAAATGCAACAATACACAATTTCTCCTCAATATCTCTTCATTCCTTCAACATGTAACCTACACATACACAAAGAGGGAAAAATGTTTTTTTTTGTGTCATATTGGGGTTTTCCTCAGTCAAACCTCATGACTAGAGTTCCCACTTTCACAATGGTAATGTCAATGATATAAAACCTTGAATGGAAAGGAAATAAATGATGGATGAAAACTTGCTGCAACTCACCACCCTTCAATGGCTTTCTTGAAGGATTGAATTTTTACATATCTCTTCAAAGGAATTGGATATTTCTTCCTTGATTTTTTTGAATGATTGAATGCATAAGGACCTACAACACAATGTTAGCCTTTACAAGACAACATGAACACACATAAACTTAAACATGATGTTAGGATATTGATTGCTACTATAAATGACTGATAATACTACTCTTTAATGCTCTTGACAATAACATTTTCTCAAAATTTGCTAGATCATGTGTGTCAGATTTCAAATGATAAAATGACTAGGTATTTTTAGGTTTTATTCTAATTTCCCAAAAAATAGATTCTAAAATCCAACACTTATATTTTGAATTTGGATCATTAAAATGCCACTAAAAACGTATTTTAAATTAGGTTGTATCACATAATGGGAACCTATTCACCCATGGGAAAATGGTTCATGGCCTATATTTTTAGGACACTCATAATCCATGGTAGTTTAAATATTAAATGCATTTATTTAATATTGGTTTTTCTTTTAGAAAGAGGTAATAATAAGGTTTTGGAATTCATGATTTATAAAATTAGAAGCTTAATTAAGTCCAATAAATTAAGGGGCCCAAACATAGTGTGAAATTGTAAAGGTATGTAATTTCCTACATTACAAGTGGAAAGTCTTAGAAATACAACCATGTGTAGAATTTTGAAGTGTACTACCAATGAGGATGCTCATAATAATCATGTCACATATGTGAAAATACTTCAAATTCAATTCCTCCATTATGTAAACCATAAAAACATTCCCCGTAGAATGACAGAAAGCTAATGACACAACACCATGAGAAAAACTAAGGGGATTTTTAATTATGCCAGTGATATTAGTCATAATTAAACATAAATGTTTTAGGATGTGATAAGAGGTGATATGACAAGTCTTATCTAGCCTCCAAAAAGTATAATTACCATAATTTTCATAAATGGGTTAGTTTGCTACCATCTTCATATGATTGAACCAAATGTTAAGAAGCCACATCAATAGGTTGAGCATCTTACCAATATTAAGGACCCTTTTAGAACTACTCTCCATAACTTGACGTATATTCAACATCCACATCCTCATGTAGCAAATGAGACAAATTTTTCCCATAATTATCCTCCAACAAGACCAAATTTTAATTTTCTTGATCCAACATATAAACCATCACCACAAGCATAGGCCTGGGGTTAATGTGTCAAATATGCACATTATTAACTATCATTATTATAGGTAGCATAGTTCCACTCCAAAGTAAGGATTTTTTTAACATATTCTTGGGAAGACAAGGAAATTTGCACCAACACCAAAGATGCTTTTGATCAATCCCCAAGCCATAGAATCAAAAACCCTATTGCCCTCATGATAAATATGCTTGATCTCATAGTTATTTTGACTGAGAGGGAGAATCTAAATTTAATTGATAATATCCTCAAGTTTCCAACCAAGTTGATCATTACCTTTCACCACATCAATGATAAGTTTAGAATCCCCCTCAATGAAGAGATTCTTGATGCCAATGGAAAGGGAAATCATGAGGCCCCACAACAGAGCCATACTTTCTACCCAATTATTCATGTTGGTACCAAGGCCACTAGCATACCCTACCACAATATCCCCTAAGGGGGTTCTTATCATACCATATCCACTAGCCATACCAAGATTACCACTTGCAGAACTGTCAAAATTTAGTTTGCACCAACTAGAGAGGGTAGGAGTCCATTTTGTGTGTAATCCTGTCATCTTTTTTGTCATGTCAACCTTATAGAACAAATTAGGAAAAACCCATTGAGTAGTAGTTTTAGACTCTAAAGGGAGAGGGGAGCATCAAGATACCCCCAATGGTAACCAAAATATTCTCCAAAATAAGTTTACAAAATTCTACACATAACTTCTCAAGATTCCTTTTCATATATGATGAAGAAGAAAAACACTCTCTCACACAACTCCCCAAATTCTAGATTACAACTGACTCAGACAATGATTAAATTCAAAAATTGATAAATTCTTGTGTCAATTTAAAATCAATTTACAACTGCATAACTTACAATCCACATTAACAAAAAATAGTCTTATTTCATATTTCATGAAAATATACATTACAACTTTAGACAACTCTATTTCCCTTCTTCAATCCAACACTCCTCTCATTCTCACACTGGTCTAGTTTTCATACTAGAGAAAATTTTGATGCCTTCAAACTACTGTGCTATCTTCATTAATTTGATTCCACTCTGCACTCCATAATTGGCATGGAAACATTACTAATATTTGACCCACCTCAACTTGAAGTCTCCTTCTTGTACGTTGGCTACCATTCCCTTCTTACCATGCTCTTATGACTTTTCTTCAATTCACCCCCTGACTACTTACTCAGCCCATCCATAAATGTTACATTTTTTAAGCTTCAATTCTACTAAGAAAACTT
The DNA here is from genome assembly GCA_007115665.2 of Sequoiadendron giganteum. NCBI lineage: Eukaryota > Viridiplantae > Streptophyta > Pinopsida > Cupressales > Cupressaceae > Sequoiadendron > Sequoiadendron giganteum. The sequence continues at coordinate 240,068,118 of CM021105.1, read as the reverse complement.
TCTATGCATCTCTTTGGAATTCTTTATGTCTTTAAGCTATCATATGCGCACCTACACAGCTCTTGTATAGATACGATTTGGTCTCTTTATCTTTTCTTCATCGTGATTATTTCCTATGCTAATCCTCTTTCTCACAATCATCTATGCTTACTATTATTCTAACCAAAACTTTCCTTACTACCAACAAACTTGCTTCCTCTATGGCTTGATCTCTTAAGTTGATCACCATCTCTTCTGATATCCAAACCCATTTTCCCTTATGCTTATTATTTCAGTCTGCATTTAGTGGATCTTTCTTGGTCCATGGTGCAGGTAGGTCAGGAGTTGCTCTACATTTCATTTTACTCCAACACCTCCCTACCTCCTTCAACTTTTGCATGCCCCTCTATAAGCTTTTTCCTGAAACTTTATACCAACATGAATTTCTGCCTCTTGGTTGACCCACATCCCTTCCTTTCTCACCTCTGTAATTTTATTTGTTCTTTTAATTGGCTCTATATAATTTCACATTTTTCTTGTCTCTTCATATTCCATCTGATTGATTACTTCCCATTGCTTTATATTTCTCTTTAAACAACTTTTATTATACTCTATAAAACCATTAATTTCAATATCTTCCAATTGTGAGCGTGGAATTAGATGCTCCTACATCAGACATGCTAGGTAATAATTTTATGAGTGTGGGCTCATAAAGGTGAAGTTGAGTGGTAGAACCACCCTTTGAGATCGTGCAAAACCTCCAACAAAATCTATCGTTGATAGCCTGACCTCCTCCACCAATTATTTCCTCTCCACTCTATAAGTGACCTGTTGAAAAAAAATTCACTTGCATCAGTAGTGTCAAATAAAAACCTCCATAGAAAGACTATGAAGAATCCTATTCTTATTAAAAGATATGGAACAAGAAAATCTCGAAAGGGGAAATCTACCTAAACAGAACAATCAAAATCAACTTGGTTCAATCCCAAGTCTCTAGTAATTAGGTAATGATCATACTAGATTCTCTTAAGGGTTTGATGTGAATTTGTTGTTAATCTCAAAGGGAATATGTTCGTTAATTTTTATTTTTATACTAGACACTAAGTTTTCAATTTGAATTTTAAGAAAAATTATCATGAGATCAAAAGATTTGAAATATTATTTCATGAACATCAACAATTTAATTTTCTATCACTTAAGTAGATTTATCTTTAAGAATTCAACAATTTTCATGTAAAATGAAATATTTTGAATAAATTTCCATTCATTCATCTATTTTTTGAAATATTTTCAAAGAATTTAAACATCTATTCTAAAATAAAGAATACAAATATTGAAATTAAAAGTTTCTCCTAGTTATTCTCCACGCATGCCCCAAGGAATTAATTAAATCAAAGAAAACCACTTTATACTTCACTAGATTGCTTCACAACTACATAAAAAATGGTGCAAGCTTTTAAAGAGAGGGTTTAGTTTGGAAACTGAGTAGTTTTTGTTTACACCCTTAAACAACATAGTATACAGACTTGTTCAATGGAACTAACAAAACCAGCTACAAAATATTCATGAGATAGGTAGCTATCAAATTGGATCTGATATTAATTAACGTCTACATGCATACAAGTTTCTAGTCCAGAATGATTCAGAAAATAGGAAAAAAGAGCAAAACTTAAAGAAGTTTTGGCTCTTCCGACATCAACAAATTCTGAACTTAAAATAAAAAAAGATATCCATTGGCATTTTATAGAACACAAGGCACACACAAGATAAAAAAAAATAGATGAGAGAAAATCTAAGGGATGAATAACATCAAGGTACATGGAAGAAAAGTGATTGACCAAGAAGTTACAATTAAAGTCGCTGAAGATTGATTTCAATTGTTCATTGAAGCTCTCTAGGTTCTATTCTTTATTATCGCGAGGATAATAACTTGAATCGAG
>CM021105.1:240017442-240066099 GCA_007115665.2 Sequoiadendron giganteum | reverse complement strand
AAATTTGCATAACAATTTGTATTTCCTGCAATCACAAATTCCACTTATTAAATCCCTTAAAAAAAACATTTATAAACATCTCATGTAAATAAAACCATTATTCAAATATTATAATATTAATTTCCATAAATGACATGCTTTCTAAAGTGCATCGTAAATTCTTATATGATTATCTTCTACATATATAACGGATTACCAGACTATCAAACTCATTATATAATCACAAAATTTCAAAACCTTATTCAACCAGAACCCGGTATGTGGTATTCAACTTTACCCATAAAATTTCCCTGGACTTCAATTTCACCGGACTTCTATCTATCCCACGCTTCCATCATCGGACCAAAACACATGACTTACCTTCTTTATAACTTTTTCACCTTTCAAACATTCTTGGTTTCTGATATTTAACACCTAGAACACTTCACTACGAAGCATTCTTTTAAATTAAAGATTTCTTTTACCCTTTCCTTTTTTGATGATCTTCCAAATATCTAGTTTATACCATAATATTAAAAAAAATACATTAGGTCCCCAAGCCTTATAGTCTTGGGGTGTGTTGTGAGACCAAACAACAACTTGTAACCAATAAAACCAAATTTAAACAAAACTTGAGAAACTAAATCACCTATTGTAAATCAAAATTTATCCCTTACCTTTACCTAGATTCTAACATAAAAAGTAAAATTCCCCCTAGAAACATTCATGTGTGCTTTGATTTATTCCAATTTTTGGAACTCAATAAAAAAAATCAATTCATTACATTGAACTACATAATATGATAATCCTCCAAATCCAACTAGGGATAGAGCCTTGTTTCCAGTTAGGCATCCATAGCCCTAAACAGGTTATCTTTGTAATTCCCCCAAACATAGCTCTACTGCCAGCTAGGCATCTATAGCCCTAGTAGAGTTATCTAGATAGCCTAAAGAGTTGATTTCTCTTCTTTCTTTTTTTAGATTTAGCAATGATAGCTCACTTTTAGTTTTGATATTTCAATAATAGCTTATTTTCAACTTGCAAGCAGTGAAGCCCACTATTAGGTTTGGAATTATAGTGGTAGCGAAGGTTACCTTTTGATTTTTCATTCAATGCAAATCCCTTCATCAATTTACCATTTCCCTAAAATTCACTTAAAATATTCCCTGTTGGTGTATATTTTTGGCTAAATTTTACCACCTTATGCCAAATCCTAGCTAATTGGTAAACAATTATATGCTAAAATATATGAATAAATTAAAATTTAGCAACAAATAATTTAATCACCAAATTAAATCTAAATTTACAAACATTAGTTACCACCCTTTCGATAAATTCTTATGGAAACCACTAAAACTTCAACTAGCGCTTCCGATTTGACAACGATGCTTTTCATTAATGGATCAAAATTATCATGATTACATAGGAGCATGATCACATTATTCTTCATTTAATTCACATGCCTAATTTTTTACATATCATTTCTCTTCACTTATCTAGGTGATGACATGTACTGCCTTATCAAGTTAATTACTTCTTTTTTCGTTCCACACATACCAACACCTTCATAATTAATACATCAAAAATAATTTGAAATGACCACAACTAACTTTGAAATCTTCAACTTTCTTGATTCAAAATCTTTGTACTATTCATCTTTGAAGCAATGTATCACCAAGAATGTGCAAAGAATTAATTTGATTTAACCTTCAGCTTTGGAAACACTTGTCGGGTTGCCACCTTGCTTACAATTTTTGAGATTTCTCTCAAGGAAACTATGTACCGCACTTCGCTCATGGATTTCTATAAATTATGCATTGGTTCCTTCTGAATTATTCACACATCTTCTTAACTTTCTTCACTGATTTTTCAGTTTAGGTCCTGTTTATTTATATTTTCTTCTAGGCCATGGATACTCCAATTTGTGTAAGCTGCTCTCGCCGCAAGAATGTCCTTTTAGGAAGTATCAAATCCCAAAGGCTTGAAAATATTTTCTTCATTAGGACTTCCATTTTCACTATTCCAAACTTATGCTTAGTCCTTGAAGAAAAATATGTTGAATCCAACTACTACTATCGCTTTTACTCTGATGTGGCTTCTCATTTTGTAGCGTCTCTTCTGGGTATAGGGTTTTCTATGGAAGATGTTTGCTCAGGTGCCAACATGATAGTGAGACCTGAATATTTGCAGAACTTGGACACCATTTTATCTGTGGTGCACTTGACCATTGGAATCCCCTCGATGGATGATATTCCTTAGTTGTTTAGACCATGGGGAAATAGTTCCTCTTCGGCCTTTTCTCTCAGACCTCCATATTCAATACTTTGAAACACACAGATAACTTGCCTATATTGGTTATTTAGCTCTAATAGATGAGGCTTCCAACATTGATTGAATTATTACCACCACCACCTAAAACTAGGCTTCCTCTTTTTGACGTATTTTATTTTGAAACAAGAATTCCAATACTGATGTATATACGTGATACACACACATATATATATTTATATCTATCTTTTAGTACTTTAAAAGCATGCATTTACTATGTATGGTTTTATCATTTTTTTGAATTTCTCTACAAATGTTTAGATTAATTCTCATGTATACAAGATAATTCAGTAGAATTCACAAATTCAAAGGCCAAACAAAAGAAAGAAAGACAAAACAAAAAAAACACAAAAAAAAAAAAAAAAAATCTAAAAAAAACTAACCCTAACCCTAACTAAACATCCAATCTAAAAAATGACTAACTCTAAAAAAGGAACTAATATTAATTTCTATGATTATTTCCATAGTCATTTTGGTACGAATTATAGCAAGTTTATCTTTAAATTCATTTAGTAAAATTTTGGCTCTCCTACTGCAACAAAGAATTATTTTAAAATTTATGCATTTAGCAATCGTAAATTTGAAAGAGTACTTACCAATGACTTGGCTCATATGTATAAAAATGACCTCATTAAATTTCGATTGCACACACTTCGTCTAATGCAACCATACTCTACCTTCTTCCAGCCTTGGTTCATGGTTCATTTTTGTACTATGTTTATCTTTCTCCTCCAAGAATTTCATATCTTCGGCCCTGTCTTCACTTTGCATTTCATTAGACCAAGATATATCAAAATTTATATTATCATTAGAGAGAGAAAAAGTGAAAGAATGATATTCTATATTTTTCATAAAATCAGGGAAATTTGCCTCTTTATCATGCAGGTTTTCTATTTGTGGTAAAATATATGCATCTCTCACTTAATTTTTGCGCTCCTTTTGTTCATTTGCATTTTCCACGTATAAGGAGAATGATGACTCATCAATTTTGTTTCCTCGTTTCTGATGTAATATTGTGAAATCTTGACATTATTTTTTATTTCCCTACAACGTGTTATGATTTTCATTGTAATGATTGTAGTTATCCAACTATTTTGATGTGTTAATTGATTTTTTAACATTTTCAATTTTACTAGGGTTGCACACAATTTCCGCTAACTTTTCCTTTCTCCTAGTAGTTAGAACTTCTTATGTTAACAAAATTACTTTACACATGGCTAAGATCACCCTAGTTAAGAAAGATTCACAATCGAGTTCACCGTGATTAGTTGTATCATGAAGTATGCATTTGATGACCCTACCAAAAGTGAGCAAACTTAAAGGATATAACCTCTGATTAAACATTTTCACAAGTTTCTCAACTTCCATATTGAAATACTAGCTTTTCTTTGCCTTTAATCAACAAGTTTTAAGACTCAAGCCAAAAAATTGTTTCAACAATGATTGCCCTACTTCTAGCACCAGTTCCTGTTGATAACGGTTTCACTCACATCAGCAATGTCGAATTAAAAACTCCACAAATAGACCATGAAGAAGCCTATTCTTCTTGAAAGATATGGAACAAGAAAATATTGAAAGGGGAAATCTACCTAAATAGAACAATCAAGATCAACTCAATTCAATCCCAAGTCTTTGGTGATCAGGTCATGATCATACTAGGTTCACTCCAGGGTTTGATGTGAATTTTTTGTTAATCTCAAAGGGAATATGTTCATTAATTCTTATTTTTAGACTAGACACTGAGTTTTCAATTTGGATTTTAAGAACAATTATCATTAAATCAAAATATTTGAAATAATATTTCATGAAGATAAACAATTTCATTTTCTATCACTTAAGTAGATTTAGCTTTAAGAATTCAGCAATTTTCATGTAAAATGAAAGATTTTCAAAAAAATTCCATTCATTCATCTATTTTTTGAAACATTTTCAAAGAATTTAAACATCTATTCTAAAATAAAGCATAAAATACTGAAATTAAAAGGTTCTCTCGATTACTCTCCATGCATGTCCCAAAGAATCAATTAAATCGAAGAAAACTGCTTTATACTTCACTAGATTGATTCACAGCTACATACAAAATGTTGTGAGCTTTTAAAGAGAGGGTTTCTTTTTGACACCGAGTAGTTTTTGTATACACCCTTAAATGGTGCAGTATACAGGCTTCTTGTTTAATGGAACTAACAAAACCAGCTACAAAAGATTCATGAGATAGGTAGCTATCAAATTGGCTCTAATATTAATTAACGTCTACGTGCATACAAGTTTTTTGTTTGGAATGATTCAGAAAATAGGAAAAAAGAACAAAACTTAAAGAAAGTTTGGCTCTTCCGACATCCATAAATTTTGAACTTAAAATAAAAAAGGGCATTCATTGGCCTTTTATAGAACACAAGGCACAAAGAAGATAAAACAAATACATGAGAGGAAATCTAAGGGACGAATCACATAAAGGCACATGGAAGAAAAGTGATTGACCAAGAAGTTACTATTAAAGTCCTTGAAGATTGACTTCAATTGTTCATTCAAGCTCTTTGGTTTCCAGTCTTTATTATTGCAAGGATAATAACTTGAATTGGGATAGTGTGTTGGAACTTCCCATACATATAGAAATATATCATTATTTCTTTGTTCCAGCACTCGATCTTGCTTCGAATATGCTACTCTCTGGAATGGGCTTACCCAAAGATGGACATTTTTTTCCACCGCATGTAAAATACTAGGATCTCCAGAATTTCGGTGGACTCAAAGCCTTTGTCATTATAAATTACCAAAGAAAGTAATCTGATCTAGAAATGATTCTATCCCTGATTCAAAATTTCCTAACCGTCCATACCCAAAATTCGCATAATAGTCTGTATTTCCTACAATCACAAATTCCACATATTAAATCCCTAAAAAAAACCATTTATAAACATCTCATGTAAATAAAACCATTATTCAAATATTATAATATTAATTTCCATAAATTACATGCTTTCCAAAGTGCATCATAAATTCTTGTATGATTATATTCTATATATATATAAGATTATCAAACTATCAGACTCATTAGATAATAAAAAAAAATCAAAACCTTATTCAATCGAAACTCGGTACCTGGTACCCTGTATTCAGGTTTACCCACAAACTTTCCCCAGACTTCCATCTATCCCAGGCTTCCATCATTAGACCAGAATGCATCACTTACCTTCTTTATAACCTTTTCACCTTTCAAAAATTCTCAATTTCCTATAATTAACACCCTAAACACTTCACTATGGAGAATTCTCTTAAATTAAATAATTATTTTACCCTTTCCTTTTTCGGTGATCTTCCAAATAGCTAGTTGATACCATAAGAGTAAAAAAAATCCATTGGGTCCCCAAGCTTTACATTCTTGGAGTGTGTTGTGAGACCACACAACATGACCTCTTACATTCCTCTCCTAGTCACCTCTTGGATATACATTAAAAGTCACAACTTGTAGGCTGATACACACTATCTAATGTCGATGCCTTTGTTTTTGTCTTCACCTTAAGACAACCATTTCCTTCCTCTCTTGAATTCTCTACAACTTTTCCCTTTCAACCACCATGTTGCAATCATATCTTGATCTTCATGAAGATTCACTTCGTCTATTGTAATCTTCCATCACACAACACTTTTCTCTACGCTTTCTCTCTCAATCGTTCGGGACTCCGCTTACCTACAATGATGATTTTGAGCTTCTCACTTTCACTTGTAATTCTACGTCTTCTAGCCCTCAACTACAAGGACTCTCTACATATACAATGGTACTTTTGGACTTCACTCACACTTTTACTCTCCATAGGTTTTGTCACAAGCTACCTCACGTTCGATAATCTTCTTGTGCCCCTGAAACCTCTGCTCACTTCCCTCTTCACCTGCAGGTCCTGGTGCAAACCACCTCTCTCTCAATGCTCTATTCACACACATAGAACTGCCTACTCTGATACCACTTAATGAAGAATAAACTACTCTCTCACACAACTCCCCAAATTCCAGATTACAACTGACTCAGACAATGATTAAATTCAAAAATTGAAAAATTCTTGTGTCAATTTAAAATCAATTTAGAACTACATAACTTACAATCCACATTAAAAAAAAAATAGTCTTCTTTCAGATTTCATGAAAATATACATTACAACTTCAAACAACTCTATTTCCCTTCTTCAATCCAATGCTCCTCTTATTCTCACACAGGTCTAGTTTTCATACTAGAGAAAACTTTGATGCCTTCAAACTACTGTGATATCTTCATTAATTTGACTCCACTCTACACTCCATATTTTGCATGGAAACATTACGAATCTTTGACCCTCCTCAACTTGAAGTCTCCTTTAGGTACACTAGTTACCATTCCCTTATTACCATGATCTTATGACTCTTCTTCAATTCACCGCCTAACTAATTACTTGGCCCATCCATAATTGTCACTTTGTTTAAGGTTCAAGTCTGCTAAGAAAACTTTCTATGCAGATCTTTTTCATGCTTTACATCTTTAAGTTGTCATATGCACACCTATGCAGCTCTTGTATATATTTGATTCATTTATCTTTATCCTGCTTTCATCTTCATTCTTTCCCATGCTAATCCTCTTTCTCACAATCATCTACGCTTACTATTATTCTGCCCAAAAATTTCCTTACTACCAACAAACTTGCTTCCTCTATGGCTCGGTCTCTTAAGTAGGTCACCATCTCTTCTACTATCCACACCCATTTCCCTTTTGCTTATTATTTTAGTTTGCATTCAATGGCTCTTTCTCGGTCCATGGTAGGGGTAGGTGAGGAGTTGTTATGCATTTCATTTTACTCCTTCAACTATTACATGCCCCTCTCTAAGCTTTTTCCTGAAACTTTATACCAACAAAAAAATTTGCCTCTTGGTTGACCCACGTCCCTTCCTTTATCACCTCTAGAATTTTCTTTTTTCTTTTAATTGGCTCCATATCATTTCACATTTTTCTTGTCTCTTCATCTTCCATCCACTTGATTACTTCCCATTTCTTTATATTTCTCTTTAAACAAATTTTATTATATTCCATAAAACCATTAATTTCAATATCTTTCGAGTGTGAGAAAACATGCAACTTTGAAACTCCAATTTTTTGGGTGACACGGGATTGTGCATGGACCTGAATGCTCCTACATCAATATCTCTTAAAATCTAGTTGTTTATTTCCTTCCAAAGGCTCTAGCAGAGGTGAGGAGGTATCTGTCTCCATAACTCTTTGATAATGGGGTAATGAAAAGGACTAACCCTTTCCTCCAAAAAGGTCCCCTAGATTCTTCTTCATGATCCAACATGTTTTGTTGGAAATATCTGCCTCAAGCTTACTGATCTAAACCTCCTGATATAGAAAAATCGGTGAGACACCTGGGCTATCTTTTCGGTGAGCAGTTGGTTTTCTAGAAGATTGAAATGGATGGGTCAGTGAGACTGGTGTTTGGTCCTGCCGATGTAAGTTGTCAATGTAACTTGAAGTCAGAGTGAGTTCCTAAACTCTTAGTGAGGCAAGTTCTCTGGCCGAAGTCATTTGGTCAAAGAGAATGTTTTGTCAGTATTTTTGACAAGAGCAATCTTTGTGACCTAAACGGTTGGCGTAAGCTTATGAACTCTTGTCAATACTATCTATCTACCCGAAGAGTTTTGTTGATATGACTCTAGCCAATGACCAGTTAGTCAGTGTGGCATTGGTCCATGGAGTGACCTACAAATGTCACTTCGATAGTTCTAGTCTGGCCGATGAACTTGGTCATCGTGGTGACATGGGTCTTCGATCTGACCTATGAAATTCACTCCAATAGTTTTGTTCTAGTCCATAAGGTGATCGGGGAGAATCTTTCTGAATTAGAACCCTTTAGAGTAACATTTTCCACTGGTGTGAGTTTCTTAACTGTGGCTGACTATATATCTCTGGTCAATGATCTCCATTAGTAGGACTCTTGTCGATGAAGGTTTCAAGCTAGAGATCACCGGGATGACTTCTAGGCTTGATAATAATTTATGGACTATCACCGATAGTATTGGTCTTGTTGATGAGCATGTTTGATAAGACTCTTGTAAATTTTGGAGGAACGGTTTTAAGTTGAAAACTCTAGGTCTTTTCGATAGAGGTCTATCTTACTGATGGATGAGAAAGGTAAATTGTTTGAATGAATTGTCTAATTGCTAAAGTGGACAACTGACTGATGTGGTGAAAGTTGATTGAGAGGAACTATTTGATAGTTGAACAATAGAAGAAACTTCTAGGAACAATCTGATCAATGGTTCGAATGGATGGAAATTTTCTAATTGAACAATTTTGGCAATTGTATGTTGTAAATGTGCATTGTAACAGTGAGGCCGAGTGTGTATGATATTGATCAAGATTTTGATTGCTGCTGTAAAAATTAACATCCGGAAGGAGTTTGAACTTGTATGTAATTCCTTTTACTATAATACAAGTGACTAGTCTTTTGGTGGCAGGTTTTTCTCCTGAAAGGGTTTTCCCATGTAAATATGGTGTCCAATTGTGTGTGTTTATTTCTCTATTCTATGACTTCTTTCATGTACATCTTAATGAGCTATAATTGTGAATTTTAAAGAATAAGTCTGCATTCTTCTTTATATTTTGACATTAGAAAAAAAATTTCCACACCTTTATCTTTCTTTACAAGTGGCATCAAAGCCTGGCCAATTGTTTTATCCTTGTGGGTAGGTTGGATTTTTTGTATCAATTATGTTTAGTGGGAGTCTTGTAGATAAATCAAATTGTCAAATTATAGATTGAGATGGCAAGCACTTTTGGAAAGATTGAAATTGAGAAATTTAACGGTAGAAATTTTCAACTATGGAAGCTCAAAATGGAAGATTTTTTGGTTGATCGTGATGTTTGGATTGTTGTGTCTAGAATGAAACCTACTAGAATGAAGCAAGAAGATTGGGATCTCACAAAAATAAAAGCAAAGTGTCTGATAAGGCTCTGTTTGATAGATTTAGTTCTTTTGAATGTTCATGAAGAGAAGATTGCGTCTTCTTTGTGGAAGAAGCTTGGAGACATTTATCAGGGAAAGTCCTTGGTGAATAAGTTGTTCTTAAGGAAGAAAATGTACTCTTTGAAAATGGAGGGAGGAACATATGTTTCTAATCATTTGAATACTTTTAACATGTTTATTGTTCAGTTAACATCTATAGGTGTGAAGATTGATGAAGAAGATCATTGTATGCTCTTGTTGTGTTCTTTGTTGGATTCTTGGGGTCACTTGGTGATGGATATTGGGAGTACGAAATCCACTTTCAAGATGGAATATGTTGTTGCTTCTTTTTTGTCAAAAGAAATGAGAAGAAAATCTTCTGAGATGGCGAAGGAGGCTCTTATTGTTCATGGTGGATTGAAAGAAAGAAGCAAGAAGAAGGACAAGAAATCTAAATTGAAATAAGAAGGGAGATCAAAGTCTCCTAGAAAGAAGTCCAAGGTGAAATATTAGAACTATGGGCAGCCTGGTAATGTTCAAAAGGATTGCAAAGAGGAGAAAAAGAAGAAGAAGAAAAACTCTTTTGATAATGAATCTTCTCAGAGTGAAGAAGATACCTTCATTTCAGCCTTGGCAACTTAGGAATCAGATGATGTCTACCTGATTGATTCTAGAGAATCATTCCACATGACATATCATAGAGACTAGTTCACAAATTATGAAAAATACAATGGTGGAAAGGTGTTTTTGGCAAGAGATTCAACTCTGGAAATAGTTGGCCATGGAAGAGTGAAGGGAATAAATGATGTAATGCATATACCAGGATTGGCTTGTAATTTACTTTCTATATGTAAGTTGAATGATTTTAGTGTACAAGTCTCCTTCTCTAATGGTGTTTGTAAAATGTCTAGAGGCTCTATGGTGTTGGAAAAGGGTGTTTGAATTAGTAATTTGTATGATTTTGACGCCCATGCATTCCAATGTAATTGTGCTTCTGAGAAGCCATTTAAATATGATCATGTAGAGAAAGAGGTGATTATTCCAGTGGGAGCTAATTCTTTGGAGATGAAGCTTCCAGTTGAGAAGCCAATTCTATGGCATCATAGGCTTGGCCACATAGGTGAAAAAGGGTTAAAAATCTTGAAAAATAAAAACCTATTTGAAGGGCTTGATGAATGTAACCTTGAATTCAAATTTTTTGACCATTGTATATATGGTAAACAACACCGTGTTTCATTTTATTCCAATCCTCATAAATATTTTGATATACTTGATTACATTCATTCTAATGTGTGTGGTCCAGCGAATGTTCCTTTGTTATTGAAATCTAAAATTATGTTTCTTTTATTGATGATTATTTAAGAAGGGCATTTGTATATTTAAAAAAAAGTAAATCAAAAGTGTTCAGTCATTTAAAGGAATTTCAAAACCTTGTGGAAAATCAGACTAGTAGAAAAATAATGTGTTTGAGGACTAACAATGGCGGTGAGTTTTGTTCTGATGAGTTCAAAAGGTACTATAAAGATCATGGAATTAAAAGACATAAAACTACACCCTACACTCCTCAACAAAATGGAGCTGCTGAAAGGTATAACAAAATAGTGATGGAAAGGGAAAGAAGTATGTTGAGCAGTGCTAGCTTGGATGATAAATTTTGGGTTGAGGCAGTTGCAACAACTTGTTATTTAATAAATTGTTTCCCTAATTTTTCTCTTGTTGATAAAACACCTTTGTAAGCATGGTCTGTGTTGGTGTTTTTTCCCACATAGGATTGGTAATTCTCTAAGAGGTAGCCAACCTCCATTATAAAGAACCACAAATTCTAGTGGCCAACTAATGAGATTTAGTCAAAGGCTGACATCTCCTACACTTTTGGCTCTGTGAAACCAAGGTGGGTAAACCTAAATGTGTTCATAATAATGATCTATGACTGGTAAAAACACTTCTTATTACATATTAGAATCCCTACACACATACTAAGATAGTAATTACTCTCGGTATTGGAAGACCAAAGAATAATAACAGGTATCTTAGAGCAACGGGATTGAAGATTTTAATGTAATATTTGCCTCTCATAGAGAGATAGGGTTTAATATTTTGTTGTGTTCAGCTTTTAGACCCCCATGTTTAGAATTACAGTCCTATAATAATCTTGAAGAAAATAGCCAGTGCAACATCTATTGGGTAGGACTCATACAAAGCGTAATCCAGATATTGTAGACATATCACCACAATAATTTACATTATGTGAGTTTTAATTTTAAAACAACACTCCTTAGCAATCTTGAACGTATAATCATAAATTTGTAATTCATTTTCAAGCAATTTCATTTAATCATTGAGCTAAAGTAGTGAAATGAAGAACACATTCAAATATACCATTGAAATTGAATGAAAATATCAGGGATAGGCTCATTCATAACTTATGACACACAATTAGGAGAGAAATTGTTTCAAAATGATTTTCATTATTTGCTTGAATATCCGTAATTACATTAGCAAGGCTTGCTTGCTTTATAGACAACTGACCAAAGAAGATATTAACTAAAACCTTTAAGATAACTATAATAAAATGAACTAATTGTACATATATCCAGAACTTCAGGATCCAAAAATCCGACCATAGCAATGAGCCATTAAATCTCCTTTATAAGACAAGAGAGAAACAAAGAATTAGGCTACATTGTTAATTTCTGAACTGAATTTCATTTAGAATGAAATTCAAATTCACATTCCTCATCATTGGATAGCAAAGTGCATGATCCAAGGAATCAAAAAATGGCTACATAGTAACCAGTCAGAGGAAAAAAACAAAAAGCATGCCACACACACAAACGTCCACATCAACAAGATGAAACACTAGGAAAATCACCACCCACCAAACCCAACACCAAAAACCACTAAGTAGACACACAGCCCTGGTACATGAGACCACTCTGATTTCTCAGCTTAGTTAAAGGCAGAACCACCTTCTTCCCTCCAGCTACATCAACACAACACCCAACAACCTAGCATGGGGCCACTGCAGTTATTGGTTTGACTCCAAGGACCTTCTCATTCACTCCCATGAGCTTAGTCAAGGCTGCTAGGTAACACCGGTAATCCGAGTCAGTTTCGGATCCATTGCCATCAGAATCTGATGAAATTAGAATAGGGGATGTGCAACGCTCTAGCCTTTTTCCAACACTTTTAGTAGCAACTTCAGGTGTTCTGGGAGCAAGTTGCTCCTTCTCAACTAGTGACCTCCTGGCTCCTACTTTGGCACTCTTGCACCCTATAGATTTATCCATTGAAGAAATAGCTTCATAGAATACAGGAGAATAGCCACCACCTGCAACAAAAACAACTCAAAATTATAATGATAACACCGGGTAACTTTAGCAAGCATTTATAGAGTTAATTGGTCCGAGGGATATTAATTGCATTTTTTTAATACAAGTATTTGAGCCATAAGTGGCTGACATAGCCACCATAATTGTTTCTATCAAGTGGGCATCATTTGCATGCTAGATAAAATCAGGAGAGGATCCTTTGAAAAGCTCAAGCCATTAATAAAATCATTTTTAGAGTGTGAAAGCTCATCACATGGATGATCAATACTTTCTTTGAAACCGCACTGTTGATGTAAAATGGACCTAGCAAGTCGAATGACTCAGATTGAGTCAATCGAGCATTGAAACTCCACATCAACACCCTGAAAAACCACAACCAATCATAACCCAAGAAAATAGGAGGTCGCAACTAGACAGTAGGTCCCACTTAGCCCCATTGCTTCAAGAACCTGGCCATGTGTCACCCTTTCGTAGACCTCATAGTACTTTAGAGACAGTTACCTTGCCCATGTGAGGTCTACGAGGGACAATTATTATTAACCCTATAATTAAATCCCTTTGCTGGTGAAAAGATGGCCCCTTGTCATCGTTGGCACCTCGAGAAAAGATCACGCCCCTCCGTACATGCCAGATGGTGGCATCTCGCAGACCTCGCACTACTTAGTCACATCAGCAGGAAAACCTGGGAGGTTTGCGAGAAACTGTCTAGATCAAAACCTGTGATCGGATGGTTAGCCAAACAACATGTACGAACATGTAGAATATTCAGGTGGGATCGACCGGTACAAACCTCGGCAGTATAAATGTTTAAGCCTAGGTGGAAAAAAAGATACCGACAAGCTGGATGAAAGGGGTCGATAAGAGCATGAAGGAAAGGCTCAATCGGATCACTTAAGTGACTGGTTACTTTCGGTAGCAAGTCACTATTGAAACATAACATGAGGGTTTCAAAATTTTATAATTCATATCACCATGGGTAACTTTAAACCCTAAAACCCTAGCCTCCTCCCTTCGAAATTTAAAAGTCCCATCAGTGGCTCCGACTGGGCATGTATGCCCCCTACGGGCATAGCAAGAAACCAAAATCTTTGGTTTTGCAAACCAGATTACTAAATTACACAAGTGCCTTGACAAATATTTCACCATGCTTTGTCAATTGGACTTGTGCAATACTGACTTGGTGGCCCTAGGCCACCTGATAAGAGAAATCAAAATTTTCCCCTATTAAAAACAAAATTCTTTGTCACTTGGAGTAAACAAAGTCTACAGCATTTACACTTTGATTCTTCAAAAATAATAGGATAATCAATATGTCTGGAAATATCATAATGTTTATTTATACTCCCCTGCACCAATTCAGTCAATGTCCTATTCTAAAACTTTAAAAGCAACACATGACCTTGATAACATTTCACCTTACTCTGCCCTTGGTCATAACTCATAGAATCATGGTGTAATTGAGCTGGGAAGTGGAAACATTCATAACTTATCTACTTTGAAACATTACACATTCTGGCATCATCATCAATTTGCACATCAAATTGAAATTTTTCATATAAAATTGTGTGCATGTTATCCATACTTCTATTTCTCAACACAGATGATACACAACTCGGGAAATCCCCACCCTGGAATTTCCCACATAAGTTTGGTTGCCAGTACTTGAATTCTGTCAATTTGGAATACATCCTAGCATTACAAATGTCTGCAGTACTAGCTACATCATTCTCCAGGGAATGTGTAAACACATTCATTTCAGGCCTCTCAATAGACATCTTCCCCTGTACTTCTTCATTTATTCTCAAATGAAAACCCTCAAAGACAAAGTCAAATTCATCAATTTCAAACTGGTCAAAAGAGAAATAGCAATATGCACTGGCCTCCTTATACTCAACATTACCTGTTGTATGTGTTAATTTATAAGTGAAATTTTTTGCATAGGCTGAAAAATTTTCACCAAAAATATCAATGTCAGAAGGTAACAACATATCCATCTCAACTTCACATAAGTTTTTAGGAAAAAGAATAGTTCCAATATTTTCATCAATATGTTGGTTGTCTTCAGTAATATTCTTTTGATCACATACTTCATTGTCCTCAAATTCCTCAACATTTATACAATAGGCTTGTTCCATTGCTAGTATACCTGGAGTATACTCTAAATATTTATCATTTGAAAATTTCTACTTCACTTGGAAACAAGTAAGAACATGAGGTTCTACATTTCCATACAACTCTGGTAAAAATAAAGGCTTAGTTCCATCCTCAGTACTACAATCACTACCTCTGAAATCACAATCACTAGCCTATAACAAAGTCTCAATGACATGAGCATTACAATTAGGATTAGGAAACACAATGGGTGTCTCACACAATCCTACATCATTTTCCCCCTCAAATTCCTCTGCAGTTATCCAACTTTCTTCAAAAGGGCAAGCATTGTCTTCATTTTATGTAGGTACATTCTTGGTTGATTCTACAATCTCTATCCACTTAATGACTTGGGCCAAATTAGCAAGTTTTAATTCTTGTCGTAGAGCACTTAGCCCTAGTTCATAAAGTTCACAAAATAAATCAATGCATTAATAGTCATTAGGTCTATGGCTTCTAGGAATTTGTATTAAAGCACCTAAAAATCTCAAGAAAAACTCATATGGTGATTCTTTCTCTTGCCTCTTCATGTCATACAATTCTGGTACAAGAGAAGTTTGATCATCATCATTCAAACTAGACTGGCTTTCAACTTGGATCTCATTATCATCACACTACAATGGTGAAGATATAACAGTTTTCAAAACACCCTTATCATAATCAGTGCTCTAAGCAGCCAACTTTGACATTTTACTAGTACTAGTTAGGCTAGGGTAATCAATACTTGTAGCTAGATACCCCTTCATCGTTGAGTATTTCATATTGTTTTCAATTTCCATATCTATTTGATATGCTTGGTGCAAACTTGTACGTTCTTTATCTCTTAGTAGGTAACCCATCCTTTTGTCAAAAGCACCAAGATATATAACTAGGCATTCAGCCTCACTCAGTCTTATTTCTTTAGGGATTTCCCTTAAGGCTCTTGAAAACCTGAGATTAAAATATGGGATTAGCTCCTCTTCTTTTATGTGAATTCCCTAAAAGCTCTTCTTAATATGTTGGGATTGACTCATTCACCAAATTATTCCATAAAAACTATCACCGACTGATTCCATGAGTTAACAAAATAGGTAGGTAAATTGGAAAACCAATCCCTCACATCACCCTTCAAGGATTGCACAAAAAGCTTCATGACAACATCCTCGTGACTGATTTCATAATCCCCCATTACATCTACAAAATGTTGTAAATGCTTAGAGGCTGATTCTGCACTTTGCCCTATATATTTAGGCAAATACTTCCTAATCTTCTTAGGAATTGGATTAGGGTAACCACTGATATCACTAAAAATAAAAGGCATATACCTTTGAGTTACAAAACACCCCGAAGGGCTTAGTGCAACTTGTTCTCTTTGCATATTTATGTCTGCCTTTACATATGGGAAATCACTTATACCCATTTAAAATTTCATCAACAGTATATATTTATCAAACATATCATTTACCATCTCAACCATGATTTCATTAGTGATTGAAAATAGTATTCCTTGCTTTCAGAGATATGATGCAAAATAAACATTATTTTGTAAGGCCTTTTATATTGCATCATTAGAAGTATAGAAAAACTAATCATTGTTCCTTTCTTGATGCTAGACATCTAGTTTGGGACCATCTGTATCCCTAATTATAAACACCCATCACAATTAGAAATAGTGAACTGTTTAGTTTTGATGAAATACCTGGCAATTTTTTGGCAGCATGTATTAATCTCTTCTCCCTGACTATAAATATCACAGATCTGGGACTGTTCCTTCATTCATCAACTGGTTCTTTAGACAGATTCACCACCTCTTCAATAGAGGACTGTGTTAAAATAAATATGAGATTCCTTTTCAAAGCTTGTTAGATTCTAGGTTTTTACCCACAACAAAGTCACACCATGCCACTACCAATCTACTTCAAAACCACAATCCATTACCATCCAAATTTAACATTCAACTTCACTTAACAAATAATTCTGGATAGCACCCTTCAACCCCTGTGGTTCCTCTTTTCTCTTATTCTTTTAAATTTCTCAAAATTTCTCCCAAATAAAACCACCATTCAACTAATGACTCCAAAACTCCTGAATCCTTTAACAATAGGATACCACAGATCATAGGATTTTCGGGTTCATTTCAACAACCTTTTCCTTCTAGGGTTGAAAACATTAACTATGTAAATTCAGAACAACAAATCTTTGATATGACTCTATAACCATCTACAACTGGTGATTCAAAACTTCCCCAGCAGAGTCACCATTTTGTTGGTGTTTTTTCCCACATAGGATTGGTAATTCTCTAAGAGGTAGCCAAACTCCATTATAAAGAACCACAAAGGCTAGTGGCCAACTAACGAGATCCAGTCAAAGACTAACATCTCCTACACTTTTAGCTCTATGAAACCGAGGTGGGTAAACCTAAATGTGTTCATAAGAATGATCTATGACTGGTAAAAACACTTCTTCTTAGAGATTACAATCCCTACACACGAACTAAGATAGTAATTACTCTCAGTATTGGCAGAACAAATAATAATAGTAGATATCTTAGAGCAACGAGATTGAAGATTTCAATGTAAGATTTGTCTCTCATAAAGAGACAGGATTTAATATTTTGTTGTGTTAAGCTTTTAGACCCCCATGTTTAGAATTATAGTCCTGTAATAATCCTGAAGAAAATAGCCAGTGCCTCATCTATTGGGTACGATTCATACAAAGCATAATCCAGATATTGTAGACATATCACCACAATGCTTTACATTATGTGAATTTTAATTTTAAAACAACACTCCTTAGCAATCCCGAATGTATAATCATAAATCTGTAATTCATTTTCAAGCAATTTCATTAATTCATTGAGCTAAAGTAGGGAAATGAAGAAGACATTTAAATAGACCATTCAAAGTGAATGAAAATATCATTGATAAGCTCATTCATAACTTATGACACATAATTAGGAGATCAATTGTTTCAAAATGATTTTCATTATTTGCTTGAATATCCGTAATTACATTAGCAAGGCTTGCTTGCTTTATAGACAACTGACTAGAGAAGATATTAACTAAAACCTTTATGAGAACTACAATAAAATGAACTAACTATACATATATCTAGAACTTCAGGATCCAAAAATCCGACCATAGCAATGAGCTGTGAAATCTCCTTTATAAGACAGGAGAGAAACAAAGCATTAGGCTACATTGTTAATTTCAAAACTGAATTTCATTTAGAATGAAATTTGAATTCACATTCCTCATCATTGGATAGCAAAGTGCATGATTCGAGGAATCAAAAAATAGTTACACAGTAACCAATTGGAGCAAAAAACAAAAAGTGTGCCAGGCACGCGCACGTCCACATCAACAAGATGAAACACTAGGAAAATCACCACCCACCAGACCCAACACCAACAACCACTAAGTAGACACACGGCCCTAGTACAAGCGATCGCTCTGAGTTCTCACCTCAATTAAAGACGGAACCACCTTCTTGCCTCCAGCTACATCAACACGACACCCAACAACTTGGAACGGGGCCACTGCATTTATTGGTTTGACTCCAAGGACCTCCTCATTCACTCCCATGAGCTCAGTCAAGGCTTCCAAGTAACACCAGTAATACAAGTCAGTTTCGGACCCATTGCCATTAGAATCTGATGAAATTAGAACAGGGGATGTGCAATGCTCTGGCCTTTTGCTAGCAATTTTAGTAGCAACTTCAGGTGTTTTGGGAGTAGGTTGCTCCTTCTCAACTAGCAACCTCTTGGCTCCTACTCTGGCACTCCTGCGCCCTATAGATTTATCCATTGAAGAAATAGCTTCACAGAATATAGGTGAATAGCCACCACCTACAAACAAAACAACTCAAAAATGAAATGATAACATTGGGTAACTTTAGCAATCATTTATAGAGTTAATTGGTGTGAGAGATATTAATTGTATTTTTAAAATACAAATATTTGAGCCATAAGTGGCTGACATAGCCACCATAATTGTTTCTATCAAGAGGGCATCGTTCGTACACTAGATAAAATTATGAGAGGATCCTCTAAAAAGATCAAGCCATTAATAAAATAAGTTTTAGTGTGAAAGCTCATCACATGGATGATCAATACTTTCTTTGAAACTACATCGTTGATGTAGAACAGACCTAGTAAATCAGACAACTTAAATTGAGTCAATCGAGTGTTGAAACTCCACATCAGCGCCCTGAAAAACCAGAGCCAATCATAACCCAAGAAAACAAGAGGTCGCAACCAGATAGAAGGTCCCACTTAGCCCCATCACTTCAAGAACCAGGCCACGTGTTACCCTTTCGCAAACCTCGCAGTAATTTAGAGACATTTACCTTCCCTGTGCGAGGTCTATGAGGGACAATTATTATTAACCCCATAATTAAATACCTTCGCTAGTGAAAAGACAGCCACTTGTCGTCGCTGGCACCTCGGGAAAAGACCCCGCCCCTCCATACATGCCAGATGGTGTCATCTCGCAGACCTTGCACTACTTAGTGACATCAGCAAGAAAACCTACGAGGTTTGTGACAAATGGTCCAGATCAAAACTCGTGATCAGACGGTTAGCCAAACAACATGTACGGACATGTAGAATATTGAGGTGGGACCAGCTGGTAAAACAATGTTTAATCCCAGGTGGCTAAAAATAGACCGACAAGCTAGGTGAAAGGGGCCGGTAAGAGCACGAAGGAAAGGCTCAATCGGATTACTTAAGTGACCGGTTACTTTCGGTAGCAAGTCACCATTGAAACATAACATTCAAGTTTCAAAATTTGATAATTCATATCACCATGGGTAAATTTAAACCCTAAAACCCTAGCCTCCTCCCTTCAAAATTTAAAAGTCCCATCAGTCTGGAAAGAAGCCCTCTCTAAGACACATGCATATGCATATGTGCTGAATGAAAAAATATCTAAATTGGAGAACAAGAATGTTAGATGTATTTTTATTGGCTATAGCATTGGCATAAAAGGATACAAGCTTTGGAATCCTATGACTGAGAAGGTTTTGTACAATAGAAGTGTTATCTTTCATGAGTTGAAGCCTTCTACTTTGGATCTGTAGTTAGAGACAAAATCAAAAAATAAAAAGGATGTAGTTGAAATTCCTCCCACAGTAGAGAAAGAGGAATTCAAAATTCAAAATGTACCTGAACCTGAGGAGAGCTCAAGCAGATCTGAAAGTTTTGGTGAAGAACCACAATCTCAGCCTCAACCTTTGAGGAGGTCTACACAAGATAAAAAGAAACCTCATAGGTATGGGTTTCCTATGTTAGATTCTACTTGTGCCTATGTTTTTATTACTAATACTGATGAGCCTAGGACTGTAAAAGAGGCAACTAAAATATTTGATTCAGATTCCTAGTTGGAAGCCATGAATGAAGAAATGACATCATTAAAGAAAAATGATACTTGGGATTTGGTTCCATTGCTTGAAGGTAGAAATCCTATGGGTTGCAAATGGGTTTTTAAAAAGAAGATTGGTTGAGATGGATGTGTTGAAAATTATAAGGTGAGGTTGGTTGCAAAAGGATATTCCCAGGTAGAGGGAATTGATTATGGGGAATTTTTTTCTCCAGTAGCAAAGCTGACATCTATCAGATTTCTTTTACAGTTGCAGTTGCATATGATTTAGAGATTGAGTAGATGGATGTAAAAACATAATATCTTCATGGTGATCTTGAAGAAGAAATTTATGTCCCAGCTTGAGCACTTTTTGAAAAAAACCCTGTATGGTTTGAAACAATCACCTAGAATGTGGTGCCAGAAATTTGACACATTTGTTTTTTCATTGGGATTTGTAATGCCAAAATCAGATCATTGTGTGTATTACAAAACTGAAAAATGATCATGTTCTTATTATTTCCCTTTACGTTGATGATATGTTGTTCATAGGGAATAGTAAGTTTATGATTTTTATCTAAAATATCAGTTGTCTACAAAGTTCAAAATGAAAGATCTTGGTGCAGCTAGGCATATTCTGAGGATGGAAATAACCAGGGATAGAAAAATAAAAATTCTTTGGCTTAGCCAAATTAAATATGTTAATGTTGTTCTGGAGAGATTTTGTATGACTAATTTCAAGCAGCTAGTTGTTCCAGTTTTACAGGGAATGAAGCTATATGTTAAATATTGTCCAAAATATCCTACCGAGAAGGAGGACATGATCAGAGCACCTTATGCAAGTGCAATTGGAAGTTTAATGTGTGCAATGGTTAGTACAAGACCAAACATTTCCCAAGTAGTGGAAGTTCTTAGCAAGTTTATGGGAAATCTAGGGAGGCCACATTGGGATGCTGTGAAAAGAGTGTTTAAATATTTAAAAGGTAGATCTTAGTACACTTTTTTCTATCATGGTTATTTGATTGGATCACAAAGATATATTAGCATTCGAGGTTATGTGGATTCTGATTGGGCAATGGACATTTTTCAGCAGAAGGTCCACCAGTGGATATATTTTCATGTTGAATGGTGGTGGAGTTAGTTGGATGATCAAGCAGTGGGTTGTAGTCACTTTTTCCACTACGTAAGAAGAATACATGGCAAAAACACACACCTGCAATTTTTTTTTTTGGCTTAGACATTTGTGTTCTGATATTGAGTTCAGTGTAGGACAAATTACAATTTTCTATGACAGTCAGAGTGCTATTTGTTTGGCAAAAAATCCAACTTTCCATGCCAGGATGAAACATATCGATGTGCAATATCACTTTGTATGAGATATGGTGGAGGATGGAAAGGTATGTTTAGAAAAGGTGGATACTCTGGAAAATGTTGCAGATGCATTGACGAAACCAGTGAGAAAAGACAAGTACAAGTGGTGTGCAAATTTGATGGGCCTTGGTGTCCATGAATCTCAATAGTTTTGTGGTGATCTAGAGGTTTCAGTAAGATCTTCGTCAAGTGGGAGATTGTTGAAACTATGTGCCTCAAGCTTACTAACCTGAACCTCCTAATAGAGAAAAAAAAATGAGACACCTAGGCTATCTTGCCGATGAGAAGTTGGTTTTTTAAAATCTTGAACTAGATGGGTTGGTGAGACAGGTGTTTGGTCATGCCGATGTAAGTCATTGGTGTAACCTAAATAGTCAGAGTGAGTTCCTAAACTCTTGGCGAGGAAAGTACTCTAGTCAAAGTTGTTTGGTTGGAGAGACTTTTTTGTCGGTCTTGCCGACAGAAGCCATTGGTGTGACCTAAACGGCTGGCATAAGCTTCTGAACTCTTGTTGATACCATCTGTCTAGCCGAAGAGTTTCGTTTGTATGAATTTGTCTAATGACTAGTCATTCGCTGTGACATTGTTCAATGTAGTGACATGTGAATGTCACTTTGACAATTTTGGTCTGGCCGAGGAGTCACAGTCAGTAAGACTCTGGCCGATGAACTTGGTCATCGGGGTGACATGGGTCTTTGGTGTGACCTATGAAAGTCATGTTGATAGTTTTGCTTTGGTCGATAAGGTGATCGGGGAGACTCTTTCCAAATCAAAACCCATCAACCGGTGTGATTTTCTTAATTGTGGCCGAGTATATATCTCTAGCCGATGATCTCCATCGACAGGACTCTCGCCAACGAAGGTTCCAAGTTGGATATCATCAGGATGACTTTTGGGCTTGATAGAACTTTCTGGACTATTGTTGATAGTATTGGTCTCGCTGATGAACATGTTCGGTAAGACTCTTGGCGATGTTGGAGGAAATATTTTCATTTGAACACTCTAGGTCTTGTCGATAGAGGTTTGTCTTGTTGATGGATGAGAAAGGTAACTTTTTTGAACGACCTGTCTGATTGCTAAAGTGGACAACTTTCTGTTATGGTGAAAGTTGATTGAGAGGAACTATTTGATAGTTGAACAATAGAAGAAACTACTAGGAACAATATGATCAATGGTTCGAATGGATGGAAATTTTCTAAGTGAATAGTTTTGGAAATTGTATGTTGTACATGTACATTGTAATAGTGAGGCCGAGTGTGTATTTGATTGATCAATATTTTGTTTGTTGTTGTAAAAATTGACATCCAGGAGTCTGAACTTGTGTGTAATTCCTTTTACTATAATACAAGTGACTAATCTTTTGGTGGTGGGTTTTTCTCTTGAAAGGGTTTTCCCATGTAAATTTGGTGTCCAATTGTGTGTGTGTTTATTTTTTTGTTCTATTATTTCTTTCATGTGCATCTTAATGAATTGTAATTGTGAATTTTAAAGGACAAGTCTACATTCTTCCCTGTGTTTTGATATTAGGAATTTTTTTTCCACACATTTATCTTTCCTTATAGATTTGGAGCTTCTATATCACAAATCCCCAAGTTTTCTAGGAAAAAGTACAATGTAAGAGAATATGGGGGATTGTTTCTTCATTTATATTGCAAATAACACATATATTAGGTAATTGGAATCCATGATTGATAATATTATCTTGGGTTAGGATCCTAATGTGCATAGTATTCCACCGAACAAGAGCCATTTTATTCTTTTCCTCCATGCCTAACCATAAGAAGTTCCTTCGATTTTTTTCTAACTTTTCTGCAGTATAGATCAATATTTTAAAGAGAGTTAAAAAATAAACTATGATTCCTTGAAGGAAAGAAACAAGAAGCCATAGTTTACTAGGATTACTCAAAAGTTTCCCTTTCCAAACCACCATCCTTTTATGCATGTGCTGCAAACTAGTTCTAGTAAGAGGGGGGCACCTTTAACAATAAATTTAAGCCTAAGATAAATTCCAAGAAGGTCAGCACATTGATAGCTTAAGATGTTTTGTATCTTCCTCTTTAATACCTCATTCCAATTGAAGAAGTAAATCTTGCTTTTATCATAATTTTTACATTGACCAGAAGTCGATGCATAGTTAGACAGGAAAATTTTCTAGTAGTTAGCCTCAACCATAGAGGCAGCCCCAAAAGGAATAGTTTCATCTACAAATTTCTAGAGAGCAATAGGAGGGAGGGAAGAAGCCACCCAAAATCCTCTAATATCACCATTCTCAATGAGCTTTAGGATGTTTCTACCTGAAACTTCGGCCACCAAAATGAAAATATATGGGGATAAGGTGTCCCCTTGATGCATACCCTTCATGGTTCCAAAGAAGCCCTTGGAACACCATTAACTAACATTTAGTACTTAATAGTAGTAACAAATTCCATAAAAATGTTGATAAATTTCTCATGGAATCACACATTACTTAGTACTTTGAACATGAAATCCCAGTCCACCCTATCATAAGACTTCGATGTCTCAAGTTTGAGAGTCATACTTGAGAGGAGGCTCTTTTCTATAAAATGTATGATTTCATGAGTTGAGATGGCCACATCAATAATTTGACACCCTAGGAAAAAACCCTTCTAGTTGGCATTGATCAATTCTCCTAAAAGGGGTTTAATTCTATTAATAAGACTTTCGAGAAAATATTATAAATAATATTGCATAAGCTAATAGGTATTAAATCCGCAATACTAGTAGGGCCCTAAACTTTAGGATGAGTTATTGAGGTTTTTAAGGATTTTACCACTACGCAAAATTCCTTGGTCACCCTAACAATATCAAGGCCAACACTATCCCAAAATTCATGAAATAATGTCACAGGGAAACCATCAAGACCCGAGGCTTTATAAGCATCCATAGAAAAGTAGAAATTCTAACTTATTCATCAAAAATGGGGTCAAAATATGTGCATTATCATCAAGGGACAATGCAATTGGTAAGAAATTTAATAACTGATCCACAATCTCAGTGTCACAAGGGGTAGATTGAATGAAGAAAGCTCTATAGAAGTAGTCAGAGGCCATTTTCTGAATTAGGGTATCATTAGTAATCTTTTCACCATGTTCATTCATGATGGAAAATGTGGTGTACCTTTTCTTATGAATTATTGTATATTTATGGAAAAAATTGGAGTTCATTTCCCCCTCTTTCAACCATTGGATCCTTGATTTTTGTTTCCACAAAATTTCCTCACTTCTCAGATTTTCATACCAATCCCTTTTAATTTTTTCTTTAGTGTTCCCAAAAGTTAGACTATTTCATCCCCACTTTTTATTTTATTAGGTTTATCACTTTGGAGACTCTATACATTATCATTCCTTGGAAGGGGTTGTTCCAAAAATTATAATATAATTTCTAAAGTTAGGGTGTGTGGTCCACATGATTTCATATAAAAAAGGAATAAGTCCCTTGTGGGTATTATCAACCCAAGAGAGTAGGAGAGGATTATGGTTAGAGATATTTTGAGGGAGAGCCACCAAATTTAAGTTACATCCCATATCCCAGTTAGAGGAGACAAAAAATGGTCAAGCTTAACTTGAATAAGATTATTTCCTTTCTTGAAGTTTTTCTAGGTAAAGGGTTGTCCTTTCAACTCAATATCCAATAGGCTAGTCGTATTGATGAATTCGGCTAGATTTTCCATGTTGTCACTGTAGTCATTTAGTCCCCCAACTTTTCAAAAGGTAAAAATGGGATATTGAAGTCATCCACCAAAAAATAATAGTCCTTTTTGTTAGCCATTATTTATTGTGCTAAATCTTCCCAAATAGTCCTATGAGCATTATAGATGTTTAGGACATATAGGTTAATAAGGGTCTAAGAAGAAGACGAGTTGCAAAATTTAACTAGACTACTAAAAGAGAGCGACAATAGAGATCTAGTAGCCACCAATGGATTGCACAACATCATAATCCCCCTAAAAGCACCAATTTCTTCACTAATATAAAGATTACCCTAGGCTAGATACGTTAGCTAAATTTTGGAAAGTATCATGGTTCATTTTAACCTCTTGTATTAAAAGAATGCCAATCTTATTCTCCAAAATGTAGGTCTTGATAGATTATTTCTTTTAAGGGCTATTTAAGCCTCTCATATTGCAAGAGAGTAACTTCATTTATAATTTTTAGTAGTTGACTCCAAAGTCTTCTTCCTTCCATGAGCAATTTCCCTAGTTATTTCATTTTGTCTTGTTTGACACCATGAGAGCCTACCTCTGTTCGAATTTATACCATTAATTTTCTTATTTTTGGTTTTCTTTTTAGGTGTTGACCCATCCTCTTCCATCTAGGAGGTATAGGGCTAGACCCTAGAGATATGATTAGATTGTTGAATGGTTAATGAGTATTAGGTGAAGATATAGGGTTATGTATAAGGATTGGAGTAGTAGGAGAAACTAGATGGGCTTGGTTATTAACTATTGATGCAGAATTTTGCATGTAACAGCAGTCTTATGGGAAAATTACCTAATGGGGGACGTTGTGTGCTAGCTAAGTGACCTCCAAGATTTTATCAAAGCTGGCTCTTCATTTAGTGGGGAGAAAAAGGTTAGAAAGATAGAGAGAATGTAAAAACTACACTATAGGCAATGTGCCAAGATCATAGATGAATTTCAACAGAGCAGAGTGCAAAATGCAAAGGCCCGAACCACCAAAATGCTATTAATTAAGTTAATTTTCTCAAAAGCACTTATCACGTAAAAATACCCTCTAATTTGTATAATATAATCAAGCATAACTTTGTTTAACACAGGGGAGTCGAAGAAACATGATCTGTATTAATTGACCTATGAAACGTTACAAAAACTGAAGAACATGCATTCATACTAAAGAAAAATAATAGCACAGTCCAATAGTTTTAACAAATGCTGGAAAATAGAAAGGTTGAATTTATTTAGCACAGTCCAAAGTCTTTGAATTAAGCAAAACTATTACAAAAGGATTTCTTCCCAGTGCTTGGGAGTTTTTTGTGAAAACTTAATCAACAACAAATAAAAGAAACATGGCCGTATTTATTGGCCAGTCCACTACCTGAAGATGTACCAAGAGAAGAACAAACCACACGCAGCGACCGATGGCCCAGATCATCTCGAGTCGCCACAATAATCATCAATCAGCCAGCTGCATGCCAATGAGGCCATGACATAGAATGGAAAACCATGCAGCAGCAGGAGAGAACATGCGGCACCACAGCAAGAAACTTGGCAGCAGGTGAGTACAAAAAGTTTAGCGGCATCTCCAAGGTAACTGGCGCAGAAAAAATCACCACGTGTCACTCAGATGGAGCCTGTCAGAAAGTTGAAAAGATGCCCAACATAAAACCTTGAGAGGGAGCCACGTGGAGCACTCCGAGCAAAATAAAGTACGAGGCGGGCCCAACTCAAGAAAATAGCTAGAGAGAGCCAGACGGCATGCAGACGGAGACTGCCAAAAAGTGAAGCAAAAGAAAAGTGAAAAGCTTTGTGAGGAAGCCATGTGGAGTGCTTCAAGGGTAGTGAGCATTTGAAAATTAAGGCGTAGCCACAAAGGTAAATATAAAACTGCGAAGGCTTGCCATTTTTTGTGTTGAACAATTTGGTGACTCACAGGAGCATTTCTCTCGTGGAATGAAGAACCCTAGAAAATTTGGTTCAGCATCCCAGCTGCTCACAACCTTGAGAGGGTGGCCTACAAACTGGTCCATACTTCATTTGATGGTGTAGATAGGGCTCGCAATTTCTCATGAGATAGCCTGAGATCAATGATTGCCTTGAAAGGCAATCCACCTGATATTTTTGTCTCCAATTCTGATTGGAAGAAGAGTTACGCTAGCTAATGCATGATTCCCTCAATTTCTTTGGCAGTCAGAGGTTGATCAAAATATTGGTCCTACTTCTTTTCTTCGATCATTGCAACAATATGCTCGACACTCACTACTGCCTGATCCGCAATGAAGGGCAAAGGAAGACCATGCTGAGTCAAATGGGAAAACTTTGCCTGCATATCACTGGTAACCTGGTTCAACTGAGACCTACATTCTGCTACCTATTGAACAGCCTCATGCATGGAGATGAGGATACTTACACCCATAGCCACTATCTTTTGGTCATTAAAGCCCACGCTGCTCAATGCTTCATCGGAAGCGGTTTACAACTTACCCAATAAAATCCTAGCCTTCAAAACCTTGTCAGAAGTTAACTCCTAAACCTGTTGTATTGATTCACTCATTGTTCCGCAAAGGCTAGCCACTTGCAGCATAAATTTTAAGTTGGGCTAAAGAGTAAGGCATAAAGCCTTCACCTTGTCCTAGTATGATGTGTACAATTCCTTGGCAATTTCTAACGAGCTCATTCATGGCGCAAGGGGTTGGGTCTTTAGGGTAGCCAATTCTGCCTCTTTGCTGACCAAACTTGTCTTTAGCTTTGACAAGCTTCTATCCAATGTAGAAATCTGCTCCCTCAAAGTGAAAACCTCCTTTTCCTTTTTTACCAGGGCCAGTTCGGCCTGCCTAGTCTTTTGAGTTTCCAATTCTAGATTGGCACTCATTTTAGTAACTTCGGTAGTGGTGTTCTATCAGAGCTCTTTCATTCCCTCAGTTAACAGGTCAGACTCAATGTGGAGTTTCTCCTCGTTTGCTCGGCTCTGATCCATCTCCTATTGGAGTCTCAGAACGATCTCCATGCTCAAATCCTGCAGTTCCTTGATCTGACTTTCGAAGGCACTCCTCTCCTTCTCAAGTCACTTTATTTCATTTTCCTGGGCTTTAAATTTGTTTACCTAGATGTCGACCTTTCCTTTGAGCTCTTCTATTTGACCATCCTTCTTCTTTATCTGGCAGTTAAGCTTAAGATAATCAGTAGTCACTATTTTTTGGGTCTCCTCCATCAGCTCAACTTTATCTTGCGGGAGGGCCTACTACAAGTCTAAACCGACAACATTCATAGAATAATCACTCGACAGCATTTTGCTTATCGGTTTAATCAAATTTGGAGTGATTTTTGCGAACATCAAGGAATTTTGACTTTGATTGAAAATGGTTTGAAAATGGGGCTCCGCCTGCTTGGTTGCGTCTTTCTGTCTTCTTTTGTTGATCCAATTGGCATGGGCGCTCTTATTTGTATCGACCTATGAGAATTATTCCTAGGCAGGGATACCCAGGCCACCAGCAAAAGGATACTCCTGAGGGACGACCAGCGAGAAAGACAGCGTATTCAACGCATCAAAAGCTTTGCTAGACCCTGTTATGATAGCAGGGGAGAATGACAAAATGAATTGGCTACTCAGAGGAGATGAGAACAAGGTGTAAGGGAAAATTGGAGATGCACCAATCGCAGGGCTAGGCCTTGGAGATAAAAATTGTTGGCCCACGAGTCTAGTACTTACATCGAATTGCGTTCTAGGCAAGGTATAGAAAGTGAAGGATAGAGGTGGGAAACCAGGAGGGGTAGAGAAAACTAGAGCAGATGACAAAGCAAGGGTAGTGAAAGGAGAGACCAGAGATATGGAGGAGAGAGAAGAGGGAGGAAAAGTTACCTGAGGCTCGTGCGGAGCTACAGATGCTTCGACCGCTCTTTCTCCCCACCAACCTCTCCAGTTCATTGTCGCTTCTCCTTTAGAAAATCATCAAGGTCAAGAATGGCCCTTCTCTTACCACTGGTAGTCCTTGCCCGCTTTCATGTTGATTTAGAAGAGCCGGTTGGATCCACTGTTTGTGCATGCGACTCTTTCTCCTGTGCAGGCTGCTTGCCACTATCCCTCTCCTACATGGGACTCTCGGCAATGGCAGGGGGATTCTGAGTTACTTCCTCCTCAGATTCTGTGGCAACCTCTTCCCTTTTGTATTGCTACATGAATGTTGAGTGGTTCAGAGAACTTTCAACATTCGGATGCTCATTCTCCCAGATATCATCAAATTTTTCATCAAGGGCTACCTCGTCATGAAGCTTGCCAGTTGCTAGAATCTCCTGTCGGTATACCCAAAAGGCTTGAATCTTCTCGGGTGCCCAACCAAGCTTATTTAATTGGGTGACCAGGGAGGTGTTGATCTTCTACTTTGGGTTGGCCTTCCCCATAATGTGATAAAAATTCAGCCATGGTGGCCGACCATCCACTATAGGAAAATACTCAAGGCCTACATACCTACCTAAATTTCCCTCTTCGAGATTCTTGTGAAGGTCACGTAATGGCCGGGGTGAATGTGGGACTTTGATGCTCACTCCTAATAAATTATTGTCGAGATTGTAATGCCAGGCATCTTCTATTAGTACCAACCCGAGGTGACCCAACTTTGAAAGTAGAATCCCTAAGGTATCAATCATTGGATTCCCCTTCTTAATTAGCGACACGGATCCAAATATGATTGGCAACAGCAAATAGGAGGTTAAGTGTTTCCCCCCTAGTAATCATCATCAAGGGTACATAGCTGCCTCATTGCCTCCAAGGCCAACACTCTTCTGGAAAGTAAACGGGGAAGTCGGAAAGGCTCTTGGATAAAACCTAGTATGCAGAGTATGGTGAAATCCAAGCCAAAGAACCAGTCACAGGGCAGAACTAGCTTCCCCAACCAAGACTTCTGGCAAGGCGATATGCGTTTGGTCATGTTTATGCTAGCACTATCCAAAGCCCTTCGAGTTGGGGCTATGAATGAATCTGAAAATGCATAATAATCAAAGGTTTTTGACATGACAGGGGTCCATTTCGAAACCGGTTTCCTTAGGCCACCCTCATAAAAAATAGACAAGGACATTGACACTGATAAATAATTCAAGTTTTGGTGCAAAATCAAGTAAGCCAAGAATGATGAATACCTAAACTTAGAGCCAACTCCAAACTCCTGCAGCTGCTACCAAATTCCATCATTGACAACTCTTGCAAAATCTAGGAGCAGAGCCTCGTGATTCCTCTTCAGCATATAGCTGAGGCACATTTGAAACTCAAGAATGTACTTGTTCGAGTCTAGACCACACACCAGTGCCAGCATATAAGTGATAGAGGAAGACCCACCTTTCAAAGCCTTCAAATTGAAAGGGAATTTGGGCAGCGCTGAACTACTCATTGGCTGATTGATCTCAGAGTGATAAAACTGTGGCCCCATTTGGAGCTCTCCCCACTTTTTCTGCATTCTTTCCACTTCAAAAATCTCAACCTCATGGGTCAAGGGAAGTAGAACACACAACATATCTTGAATAGCTTTAGGGCTAATGACTACCCTAAAATCTTTACCGCTGATTACCCCAGTGTCTGGGTCAAAATGCACCACACATGCCGCCACAATTTCTGGGTAGGGATGTACCAAAGGAACCATGTACTGCGCAATCCCATAGAACCATAGACACTTATGAAATTGGTCTATCATATGCTTCATTTTTTTGCATGCGGCCTCCCTAAGGCTTTTAAGATTATGAGATAACTCAGGATCAAAGACATTATCCCAATCCTCCAAAACCACTACTTGATCTCTATGAGGAACCGCGTTCAATATCCTTTGGTCCACTGCATGAACAAAGGGCTAGCGAGGCTTTGAGGGTATTCTTGGAGTGGCATAAGACTCCTGGTCATAGAGCTATACACGGGGTGCCATCTTCATTTGCTCGATTATAGTCACTGAAGCCATGACCTATGATGGGTTCTCTGCAATTTCAGTCATTTTTGATATTTCGCAAGAACTTTTCTACAAACCTCTAGAAAACGGCTTAGCTTTTCTAAAAATTTATTTCTTTTGGTGATTGCCTTAGTTGCTTAATCCTTGGTAACTTTTGCAATAAATATGTTCTCTGCATGCCATAACTTGCCTTTTCAATCCTTGAGAAAACCGGCTGAAAAGAGTATGTGCCAGTCACTCATACCAAGTTGCTATTATGCGTCGCTAGCTTTTATTCATGTGAAAGGATCATCAACTAGCCAAATTGCTTGATCATTTAATGGATAGTCTCTTGCATGCGACGGAGCCTGATTTTTCTTGAAAGATGAACCAAGACCACCTTGTGAACACCCCCTTGCGAGCTATTTCCATTAACTGATTTCATTGTACGTATAGGGCACGTCGCTCAACAACCCTCTCCACTTTTTCACCTTGATTCGGATGGGATGGTGGCACTTTGTGTCAACACCTGGCCTATCTTCAAATGAATATGGCAACTCA
Organism: Sequoiadendron giganteum; assembly: GCA_007115665.2. NCBI lineage: Eukaryota > Viridiplantae > Streptophyta > Pinopsida > Cupressales > Cupressaceae > Sequoiadendron > Sequoiadendron giganteum. The sequence continues at coordinate 240,034,473 of CM021105.1, read as the reverse complement.
GTAGAGCAAGTTGCAATTTGTACCTACACCTTCTCATCACCTCGCACACTGGAACACTAAAAACTAAGGCAATGCGACACACTAGGGCTTAGTCGATAATTATGATTTTCTCAACTGATGAACCTTAGCTAGTCTATAAATAAGACCCTTGGCATCATATCAAATCAAAAAATGTTTAGCACTCCTAGTTTAGCAAGCTTTCTTTTTGACTTAGCAATTTTATTTTTAGCCAGGAAAGGGAACGGTATGGAAACGCTAGTGAGGCTTGTCTGCAAAAAGACTTAGGCTGCCTTTCTTGGAAAAATTAGATGCAGGCACCTAAAGCACATGACAGGTGTGAAGAACCTATTGTATGTGAAGGCAATCAACTGGGTCCTCTGGAAAGACTACGTGGAGTATGAAGAGTAGTATCAGGTGAATACTAGCATTTGCTCGCACTTTGTCGCCTCACTGCTAGACATCAACATTTCCAAATGCAAAATCTTAAAGATGACAAAGTGAGTCTTCCCTTGGCACTACCTCGAAAGCCTGGAGTAGATTGTGCACACGGCCCGATTTGATTATGGGATTCCCTCGGTTCGCAACATTCACTTGCAGTAACTGCATGGAGGCATTGTTCCAACTAGGCCTTTCCTTTTTAGGTTCAAGTTGGAGACTCACGAGGAGCATCGTGCCAAGGTCCATGCTAGCTACTACTTCCTTATGGATGTACACTACATTGAACCATTCCAAAATCTTCAGTGGTACGAAGATTTTGAAAGAATGGTGTTTCCCGATTTCGCGCCACTTGCTGCCACAATTGCTAGTCCTTCCCACTGATATGTTGACAATGAAGATGATCCCAATTTTTGTTTTTCTATGCTTCAAGCTCCGCTCTATAGCAAACCTATGTAAATATTAATACCAAGCCTCTAGCCCCCAAAATATGTTGTAAATTTTTGGCTCTTATGAATATAATATATGTCCTTTCAGAAAACTTAGCCTATTTATAATATTTTCTATCTTTAGCACTAGTGTTGTCATTTCATTTCATTTCATGCACTGAGAAGACCCAAAACTTAAAGCAGGAAAGAGTAATTACATATTTACAATGTACAAAAACATCACGCATGTAGAATTAATGAAATCTTTTAAGATGTATTCCATTGATTGGAATACTCAGGGCATTTCCTTCCATATCTTCCAACTCAAAAGAGTTGAACTGTTTACATTGGGAAATTTTGAATGGACCCTCCCAGAGACTCTCAAATTTTTCTGTGTTTTCTGGGCTTTGCTCCACACTCATTAAATTTAAGAACCAAATCTTTGCATTGTAACCCCTGGTTTGAAGCCTTTTTTTCGAGCCATCTCTTTACCACTTGCTGGCAGCTATTCATCACTTCCAGAGCATGCTCTCTTTTCTCTTACACCTCAAGTAACTCGGAAAACCTCACCTCCATTGCTCTGTTTTGTTCAATTTCTAGGGATTTCAACAATTGCAGGGCAGGAATCTCTGTGGCAATAGGCAGCAATGCCTCTTTCTTGTACAACATCTCATAAGGAGATATCTTCAATATCTATTTGGGCATGATTCGGTCTACCCACAATGCTGTCCAGAGGTTCCTATGCCATTCTTTTTGGTGTTCGGAGCCTATTTTCTTTAGTAACTTGATGAGGTTTTTGTTAGAAGACTCTACAAGGCCATTCCCTTAGGGATAATAGTTGGAGGAGGTCTTTAGGAACACTCCATACTTTAGTGCGAATTGGCTCATCTTTGAGCCAAGAAAAGCCTTAGCATTATTAGAGATAATCATTTTAGGCGGGCTGAATCTGACCAACAACTCTTCAAGGAAATTAACAATCTCCATTTTTGTTGCATTTTTTAATGGCATTGCCTCTGACCACCTAGTAAAGTAGTCAGTTGCTGTTAATATCCATCTATGTTCAGCTGAAGAGAAAGGATTGATCATCCCAATGAAGTCTAGACCCCATTGAGCAAAAGGTTCCTCTACCACTATGGGCCTTAAAGGAAGAGCAGCATTCTATCTCTTCCTGACATAGAACTGACATTCCTTGCAAGACCTAATCAATGAAAATGCATCTTTAAAAAGTGTTGGCCAAAAATAACTGGCACATATAATTTTAATTGTCATGGTTCTTGTAGAAAAATATCCTCTGGATGGGCTATTATGGTATTGATCTAATATATTTTTGGCTTGCTCTTCATTCACACATCTTAGCAGGATACCGTTAAAATTTCTTTTAAACAGGACACCCTCTAAGAGAACATAATTGCTATTCTGTAGGAAATAGAAACATCTTTTAAAAGATGGGAGATTGATCGGATACCTTCCTGTCTGCATGAAATTCATTCTATCTTCTAGCCAGTTTCTCTAAGAACTCATTTCATTTATTAGTACAGGTTCTGGATTCTCAAGTTCTATCACTATTTCACTATTTTCAGCAAGATATTTGCACAGTCCCTTTCTTTTGACAGTCTTGACAAGTCTGACTTCAATATCATATTCTAGGATCTTAGTGATCCAATTGGCTCTTTTTTCAGTGATTTCTCCCTCCATGATATACTCTTGCACACTAGGATGTGGTACGCAAACAATCACCTTATTGTATGATATCAAATGCCAGAACTTCTTAAGCCCTTTAACAATGGCAAAGGCCTATTTTTCTACAAAGTTATATTTCACCTTATATTCCTTTAAATTTTGTGAGTAAAAGGAAACAAGAGACTCCCTTGTATCTTCATCATCCTTCTGCATAAGCATTGTGGCAATACTATTCTCACAACTGAAAACATACATAATAAAATATTTTGATAGATTGGGGTTCACCAACACAGGAGCGGAGAAAATAGCCTCCTTTATAAGCTCGAAATCTTTTTTGGCTTCCGTCATCCATTTGAAAATCTAATCCTTCTTGAGCATTAAGGTAATAGGATGAACAATACCTGCAAAATCTACAATGAATCGGCTAATAAAGTTGACCTTACCCAAGAAAGATTGCACACCCTTCTTGTTGATAGGTAACAGTAGCTCCCGGATTGCATCAACTCTTTTTGGATCAACAACAATGCCTTCCTTAGAGACAACATATCCCAATAGTTTCCCCTGGGGAACTCTGAACACACATTTCTTTCAGTTTAAAGAAATCCCGAACTCCTAGCACTTCTGGAAAACAAGCTCCAAATGATCAAAGTGATCATCAGTAGATTTTGAAAATACTATCAAATCATCAAGGTAAATGAGTATAATCTTGTGGATCAAATCCTTAAAGGAAATATCCATAGCCCTCTGAAAAGTAGCTCCAGCATTTGAGAGCCCAAAAGGCATTTTAGCATATGCATAAGTCCCCCACTTCATGGTGAACATTATCTTGTGTTGGTCCTCCTCTTTTACTCGGATTTGGTTATAGCCCGAAAAGCCATCCAACATTGAAAACATTTCGAAGCCAACAACAGTTTGTAGAATTACCTCCATTGAAGGCAGGGGGTAATGATCCTTTAAGGATGCTCTATTTAAATCTCGAAAGTCTGCGCATAAGTGTATATCCCCATTTTTCTTCCGGACTAGCACTAGGTTTGACACCCAAGTGCTATGTTTGATCGGGAACACTATTCGGGATGTGATCAACTTATTTAGCTCTTGTGACATGAGAGACTCTATCTTTGGGTTTATGGGTCTTTGCCTTTGGCGAACTAGTTTTGCCCTTTTTGCTAACTCAATTGTATAATCGATGATTCCAGGATCATATCCTTTAAGATCATCATATGACTTGGCAACTACGCTGGGATATTCCTTGCAGAAGTGTCTTAGTCTGTCTTTATTCTTTTGCAACACTTCTTTCCTAACTTTGAGCTTCCTATCTTCCTCGATATGCAAATCGGTGTAATCCCCTTTGTCATCAATGAGCTTCCTTTTGTCTCCCATTGCATCATCAGAATCGAACAGGCTTTCCAGAGTGACTAGGCCCCTTGGGAGCTTGCTGGATTTTAGCTAGATGATTTGATATCTGTAAGCTTCGGTGATCTTTGGATGCAGCTGATCAGCAAATTCTCTCGATGACTGGAGGAATGATGCAATATGAGCATCGCTATCAAAGACTTGCCAATCTTGATTGTTATCTGGGACCACGGGTCTTACAATTACCTTCACTGCATGTTTATTTCTCAATAATTCAGAGGCCGACTCGAATTGAGCCCCTATAGTTGCCATTTTTTCGGCTTTAGAATTCATCTCCTTAGGAATAGCCTGAATATTGAAACCCTCAAAGTTGTCAATAAGATCCTAGACCCTATGTCGATAGGATCGCATACGGATATTCTTTGTAGCAAAAGTTCTGCGAATTTGGTTGACCACTAGCTCCGAGTCCCCGAAGACACTTATCTACTTTGCACCCATTTGTTCCGCAAAGCTTAAACCATGGACAAGACCTTCGTATTTAGCTTCATTGTTCAAACACACAAACTAGAAGTGGTAAGACCTGAAGGTCTTTTCATCGGATGGGGATATCAAACAAATCCCTGCTCCAGCTCCAACCTTACATCTGGCTCCGTCAAAGTATAACGTCCACATTTCTGAAGATTCTTCACCTTCAGGTTCTTTAGTAACTTTGGGCATGATCTGCCTCTCTTCATGTATAACATATGTTCTGAGGCTAGTTGCATGGTAATTCCCAAAAGGGTCTATATCAATAAATTCTTTCAACAAGTTTTCTTCGTCTTCTATCTGGGAGCTAGTAGCCTCCTGTTCTTCAAGAAATTCCACATTGAACCTTTCTTCCCAAGAGATTGAAGTGTGTGCTGTTTCAAAGCTGAGTAGGGCCTCGTCAGTGACATGTTCATAATGTAGAGTTTCTAACAATAGTTTCATCTTAGCCCCATGCTTGGTCCTCAGAATCAAGTGCGACCAGTCCAGTGTAGATATCCTTTGAAATTTGTTGTGAACTCACAGGACAAACAAATCCCGAATAGAGGAGGGATATCAATGAGTATGGTATCCTAGTTTACAGTGATACTAGGGTAGGCAAACAAAGTCATAGGCAATCCCTTGATTACCCCAACGGTATCAACCTTATTTCCATCTAGCTGCATGACTCCTTTGTTCAGAGGCTCATATTTCAAACCCAAAGCATCGGCTACTTGCTTTGGCATGACAATGGTGCTAGCCCCAGAGTCAATCATATAGTTATGTAGCAACTTGTCGCCAATGATGAGTGTTAGAAAGAAAGCCTTAGGTTTAGGCTTACTTTCCTTTCTGTATTTGTGATTCTCCTCTGGTTGAATTGTTAGTACTTTATCCAAGTCCGACTTGGATACATTCTCTTCATTAGATTGAGTAGGAACCTTCGCATCCTCTTCTCCCAACAATTCCTTTTGTAACAACACCTTCTACTCTAGAATTTCCAAGACGTCCCATAGAGAAGCGTTGGCAGATGACTTCTTTAGTTGCTCCACCACATTGAATTGTGCTTTCAATTGGTGAGTCGTGATTGCTTGCTCTCTAGGTTTTACAGTCATCATTGGTTTTATGGCCGGTATGTCCGGCAGTTTAGCAATAGTAGAAGTGATCGATGGAGCCTTTGCCTTCGGTGGAAGTGGACTTAGAGAGCTAGGAATTGTCGTCTTGGACTATGGAGGGGTGGGAAATAGTCCTACCACTGGGCTAGGCATTGGTTGCGATGAAGGATTAGTAGGCAAGGCTGTCAACTCTCTGGTGAATCTACGCTTAGAACGCGTATTGTAGTCAAATTGCACTCGGGGTACTTTGTCTGTAGGGATGTCATTCGGAAATGCCGACTCTTCTCCTTCCATCTAAGAAAAGAGAGCCTAGTCCAGAACAATGTCTGACTTTTGCTGGATGGACATCCCCTACGTTTGAGTGTCTAGGACTACATTGTCCATTTGTTGAGAGGAATATGGTGGATTACTAGAAATGCATGCGCCACCCTGGCTATGCTGATCTGTGATTTGTTGTTGCAAATTTCCCTACCAACAATTTCATGACATATGTGCATCATTGCAAGGAAAACATCATGAGTTGGCGTCTTCGGCTAAATTTTTTTGTCCCGCCACTAGCTCCTTATTCGAACTAGGATGAATAGTCTGCATCGGCAGGGTTACCAAAACTATCTAGTTACTTGGTTGAGCCAAGGTATTCCCACCTGACCTATCCTACCATTGATTTGATTGGTATGGAGTTTTTCCACCTTGGTAACTCTGGTAGGCTCGCTTTTGATAGTTGTATTGTTGCTGCTTTAAAGTGGTCAACTCATTAGTCATAGCCTGCATTTGTTCTCTCATCTCGTTCATCTCGGCGGCCATGGGATTAGGCATAGGAGCTACCACAAGAGTCGCTGCTAGGGCCATGCTCGGAACACTTCTGGGATAAACGTAGATAGATTGGGGAGAAACCGTAGGTGCACTAGTGGGAGGAACTTCAGCCTTTGCAATGTTGAACTCGAGGAACAATGGCATGATGGGTCTGGGTGCTAACTTTTCTGCAACAATCAGATTATTTTCCACAGTGACAACCAAGGCATAAGCGTCAGGAAGATTTTCTCCGCCTAGAGCTTGTAACATCATGGAGATATCGACGTTGATCGACTTTAGGTAGAAGATGAACGCTAAATCCGAAGGTGGTCGGCTACCAATAGGCACTCTATCAGGTCGAATGGAACCTCACATTGAAATCAGGTAGAGCTTCATGAGGAGCTCACTTTATGTTTGCTAGCTGATGGTATAGCGAAGATTTGTCGCCAGCGTTCGAAAAACGCTCATAAAATGGGGTTTCGAGCTGGTCCCAAGTACCAATAGTACTAGCTTGTAATGTTCTATACCAGTTTAGCACCTTTCCTCAGAAGGAGGTGGCCAACAATCTGAGGGCTACATTTTCATTTGATACACCATGTACTAGACATACGTCTGCTACATCTTGCAGATGCTCCGTTGGTGTCTTTGATTCATCCCTGGAATATTTAGGGATAAATTTTAGAGCAGAAGTAGGGATGGGGGCCCATACTACAAGAGGCACAAGTGCTACTAATGGACTGTCAGAGTCCTAGGCTACATAATTTCTAGCAGCCATAGGTGTAGGTGGATTGGGTGATGGTGGACAAGGAGGAGACGGAGGAGGTGAAGGGCTACCTCGGTGACCTCTCGGGTGCACAAAAACTAAAGGCGGTATGAGCTGGCTAGGGACTCTTGCAGTCTATGACCTAGTTATAAGTTGATGGCTCATATACACTTATAAAAATTAGGCGAACGTGCTAGTTCGCTATCCCACCAGGTGTGCCAGAAAAAGAACTGTTGATGCAGAATTTTGCATGTAGCAGTAGTCTTATAGGAAACTTAGATAATGGGGGACATTGTGCACTAGCTAAGTGACCTCCGGGATTTTATCAAAGTTGGCTCTTTGTTTAGTGGGGAGAAAAAGGTTACAAAGATAGAGAGAATGTAAAAACTACACTACAGGTGATGTGCCAAGATCATAGACAAATTTCAACAGAGCACAGTGCAAAGGCCCAAACCACCAAAATGTTGTTAATTAAGTTAATTTTATAAAAAGAACTTATCACGTAAAAATACCCTCTAATTTGTATAATATAATCAAGCATAACTTTGTTTAACACAGGGGAGTCGATGAAACATGATCTGTATTAATTGAGCTATGAAAGGTTACAGAAACTGAAGGACAGACATTCATACTAAAGAAAAATAATAGCACAGTCTAATAGTTTTAACAAATGCTAGAAAATAGAAAGGCCGAATTTATTTGGCACAGTCTGAAGTCTTTGAATTAAGCGAATCTATTACAAAAGGCTTTCTTCCCAGTGCTTGGGAGTTTTTTGCGAAAACTTAATCAACAACAAATAAAAGAAACATGGTCATATTTATTGGCCAATCCACCACTTGAAGATGTACCAAGAGAAGAACAAACCACGTGCAGTGACCGACGGCCCAGATCATCTCAAGCCGCCACAACAATCATTGACTGGCCAACTGCATGCCAGGGAGGCCATGACATAGAATGAAAAACCGCATAGCAATAGGAGAGAACATGTGGCACCGCAGCAAGAAACCTGGCAGCAGGCGAGTATAAAAAGTTTAGCAGCATCTCCAAGGTAACTGGCACAGAAACAATCACCATGTGTCGCTCAAACAAAGCCCGTCAAAAAGTTGAAAAGATGCCCAACATAAAACCTCTAGAGGGAGCCACTTGGAGCACTCCGAGCAAAATAAAGTACGAGGCAGGCCCAACTCAGGAAAATAACTAGAGGGAGCCACGCAGCATGTAGACAAAGACTGCCAAAAAGTGAAGTGAAAGAAAAGTGAAAAGCTTCGCGAGGAAGCCACGTGGAGCGCTCCGAGGGTAGTGAGCATTTGAAAATTAAGGCGCAACCGCAAAGGTAAATATAAAACTGTGAAGGCTTGCTAGTTTTTGTGTTGAACATTAACAAAATTTGACTCAATAGATTTGGGAAAAAATCTCCAAGGCTAAGACAAGAATTTTGAATTTTACAATCCTCAAGGGAGAGGGACTCAAAGGTTTGAGCATCAATAATAGTTTGGAAAATGGGAGGGGGATCCAACCACACATGAATTTAGCTAGATCATTTAGTAGGGGATTTTAGGATATTAAGGAGACCCTTCATAAAGGGGTATTCATTCCTATTAGATAAATGTGGAGGGTCTTTAGAGCTAGGGACCTACTTGTTTGGAGTTTTAAATTCAGAAGAAAGGTGGATAGATTTCTTGCATTTTAAAAAAAATATAGTAGTATTTTCATAATGGATTGGTTGAGTCCAACATACTAACTTCAACTAAAGGATTATACAGTTAGGGAGTGTTTTATTAATATCAATATTGACATAAAAATGAGTGAAAACTAACCTGTATTTAGCCTTATAACACCATCAATGACAATAAAATATCCAAAGGAGTTTCTAATCCATTTGAAAATATCTTCATCCTAGAATTCAAGTGGGAGGCCAAGTAAGAAAATCCACACAAGTATTATTTTATTTAGGTTTGCTACTAACTCAAAACCCAAATTTCATCTACACAGAGACATGTTATGTTTTCCATGGAACCAGGGTCCCTAAGAAAGAATCACTTTAAGATCTTCACATAAATATAATAAATGGAACCAAGGTCCATGGGAAAAATTAAATGAAATTAATAAATATTTTATCATTTCACATATTTACTATTTAATTCTAGGTTTTATTTAACACATCATGTATAAAATTGGATCATTTTTTCATTATCTACCTTTTAATTTCTTAAGATCAATGGTTCTAGTCCTTAAAATAAAGTCAAAAATTCAACATTAGATACAAAACCAAAAACAACCTTCAACAAGATAGTAATAATAAATAAATATAGTGGAACACCTAATGTTTAGTAGGAACTTTTTCTATATAGGAAAGGTGAAATATATTACAACATAGGATTATGAAAATTATCAATAACCATTATCATCATTATCTCAACATGCAAATAATTTTAGATATGAAAACTCCTTATTTATATCATAGTCATATGGTAGATTGTATGAACCATCAAGAAATACAAGGAAATCTAAAAAAAAATCATTTAAATAGATTGGTATCATGATCTCCATAAATCTCCCAAATTTTATTCAAAATTGAATGAGGACACTCAATGTGTGTAATGGTAATCCAAGTGTTATCATCAACACAAATATACTAATCAATCATATGAAATGATATTTTTTATAATTTCAAATGGTTTTTATAAAATACATCATTTAGGAACAAGACCACATATGTGGAAAAAGATGAATCTAAAACAAGTGCTTCGAGATCTCATATCTTTATTTATTATAGTTTCCCTTTTACAAGATGATTACAAAATGGTGTACTAAAAAAAGTATAATAAACTAAGATAGATTTATCAATTACATATATATGAAATATTTAATAGAAATCATATGATCTCAAATATGAATCAATACTAAAATCAAATCCCCAAAGAATATATCAACCACCAGTCTTAATGATTTTCCAAGAAATGAGCCAAAGTAGTTAGAATTAGTTCAAACTAAAATTATAATACCTAAGGTAGAATATGGAAAAATGACATGGATAAATGTGTAGCACTCAAAAATACTCTTTCAATACTTATAAGGACTTCAAAATTGAACATAATGAGTGAAAGATATGGCTTGTCAAAAAAATATGATCAAATCTAGGATTTAAATTGAAATAACTAGTACCTACAAAAAGTGTAGAAAATTACCTATACTATTGTGAAGTTATTAGAACTAAATTTTTAACACATAAGAATGTAAAAAGCTAATAAATTGGTGAAAATTTATGCCCCTAGAAAAGAAATCTCGTTTAGAGAAAATGAAACAAGGACCAACTTGCGTTGAGGGAAACAAATCTCCAATAGAGTTCAATTGGTGAATAAGTGGAGGTTGGTAAAATTTTGAGTGATGGAAGGGTGTTTTCCACCCACCGAGAATAAGGCCTCGTGGACTAGTAAAAACTAGGGTCTTAAAGCTTTATGAGACTACCTGTTGACCAAAGTGATAATTATTTTAGAAAAAGTTTAAAAAAAAAATAGATTCATACAATAGATAACAATTGATCATGTAGAACAATGTACACCAATGATGCAAAATATTCTCTAAGAATATACTTATTTATTCTATATTTTTTCGACATGTACAAAAATTGTGTGAATTATATGGATTTGCATGGAATCTATATATTTTTTGGTAATAATTTTTTGGAAGTTATAAAAAGGGTCATTTTTTCAAGATGAAATATCTAATATTTTTTATATGTATTAATAGGTTTTTTGGCCTTTTAGAATAAATTTTGAAATCTTATTTTTCCAAAATGTATCTAAAAATTTTCTTAAAAAAGATAAACCCATATTGATAAATGGGGTTTTAGATATGAATCTTGAAAATTGTGTGAGAGATTTGATAACATGTAAGAGTTGAAAAAAATACCTAATAAATTAGGACTACCTACAAGATAAAAATAACTTTCCACAAGAGAGTATCAGGAAATGAATATAATACAATACCTAACATACAAGTGAAACATTTCCTATATAAACAAGGTGAAAGGTACGACAACATAAGATTATGAAAATTATCATAATCATATGACATGAGAAACAAAGAATAAATAACCTAAATGTGTATTAACTAAACATAACTAACAAAGTGTGAATATAAACTATATGAGAACTAGTTAGGTAATATATTTTATTTACACCAAAAGAACACACAAATTACTAACCTTTATTTTCAACTTTAATTCTTTTTCTCATGATTTAAGATATTACAAATGTAAATCAATCACTTTAATATACAATATGTATTTAAGAAATATTTCATCATTTATGCACTAAAAATTTGAGAACTACACAAACATATCAAGTTTAATTCATGATAGATTAGGTAAGCTAAATAATTAATTTTTTTTATAAGCCTTTACTTGTTGGCGTATGTTTTTGTTTTCCTAGTGGGTTAATTTGCTTTCCCTCAAAAATAGAGTTTTCCTACACTTTTATTAATATTTCTTAAGATAATAATGTGATTTTATTATTTAATAACTAGGAGATAAAGTGATGAGGTGTCTCAACCCTTCAAGGATTGAGAATTTACTTTTTGATCATTTTATTTAATATTGGTGGTTATTGATCGTCAATTCCTATTGGTTGATTCACCAATTCATAAATTCCATACCTCTCAAAGTTGCTAGTTTATATTTTTTATGTTTTTCTAGTTTATGTAGCTCAAAATTTCTATTATAAAGTTCCTTGGAATATTCAATATATTTTAGATTTATAACATGGTATTAGAGCTTTAATTTCAATAACTCTAAGTTCATAGATTCCTAAATGAAAGTTTGATACTTTTATGTGAGATCTTGAAAAGTTTAGTATGCTCTTCTTTTGCATCATATGACGGCCTAGAGAATAAAAACTTGATAGAAATACTAGATTTAGGGTTTTCTCCTTGTGGTTTTGTATTACAGGTTCATTTTGGAGCATGCTAATGCAAATATTATCTCACTACTGAGTTTAGAATGTCTAAGAAATTCAAATCTATCTTTTGTTTCACTCATTTTGGTCACTGTTTGATATAGTTACAAATAGGGGTTTGAAGCTTAGATTAGGTGAACATTTTTTATTGGAGCACTTATAGCCCAAATGGATGTTGACATTATTCTCAGATGCCCTAAGAACCCCTAATTTCATGTAAAAAAACTCTATTTTAGATGAATTTGATTTTTGATAAATTTTTATTTTCCTAGGGGTTTGTTACTATAGGCTAAGTTCAACCATTTTTTGAAAAAATCATAAAATTTCACCACAGTATTAGTTTTTTTCCAATGACATATCATAAAAAAGATGGATGATAAATTTCCATCCATAGAATTATTGAAAAAATGTTGTTTTCTACCAAATATTGTACATTGAAACTATTTGTTTCTAATTTCTTCAACATTCCATAACTTTGTCCTAGGGCTCCATTTTTGGAAACAAATAGGAATTAGAAAGTGTTGCACATAAGTTACCTAAGGTTGTTAATTATGTCAACAGTCAGTTTGGTTTATCATTGATGTCAACACTTAGTTTGGGCTATCATTGATGCTTACATTTGTATGTTGATGGTATACTATGATGATGTGCTAATAGTGATGTTGTTGATGTTCATGGTTGGATGTCATTCCTTGAGTATTTTTGTTGTTAGAAGAGATGATATCATGATGATATATTAAGATTGGTATTAGAAGTATCAAGATGAAGATTAGAAGTATTAAGATGAGGATTAGAAGTATTAAAATGAGGATTAGAAGTAATGTTGATGGTCTTTAGTATGTTGTATGATCTCTCTTTTTGTTCCTAAGGAATTTTTGGTCTCCAAATATTGGTAAAGGTTTTTTCGATAGTAATTTTCCTTGAAGCCTAATTAGGAGAATGCCCCACATTCTTCCAATTTTGAAGATATGGTCTTGCAGTTTGGGATTCAGTGTTTATGATCTGTGGATGTTGCACTATTATTATTTCAAGTTACTAGTGTTGTTGAGGTCTTTGGTAATTGTAGTGGATTGGTAGTTTGGTTGCTTGTCAAGACTGATCCGGAAAATCCTTCACATTTCTCCATATTTTTTTTGTTCTTATGGCTTGGTGAATGCATTCTTAGTGTTTTTTTAGTGTCTTACTTCAAATTTTATGTGATTAAGTTTACTGTAAGTTGGTTTGTAAATGTCCTATCTGATGAATATATCTTTTGGGCTTCAAGGATGAAATGTCATGTTTTTTATTGGTTTGTTTAAGATGTTTTTTGCATGACAGTGATAAATAATTATATGGAAGTGTTTTTGGTCATTCATGGAACATCTCCTTGTGATCCGTAAATCAATGGTTGATCTCTTTGGTGTTGCATATTGTTTGAGTTGGTTTTTTGGGTAATATTTAGTTATTTAGCTGATAAGGCTTGTTCTCTTTCATGCATTATGTGCTTAGGGTTCTACGCCAATAATTAAGGTTGTGTTAAGATTTTTTTGTTGAATGCACAAGACAATTGAGAAGGGGATGAATCTGTTGTACCTTAAAAATTCAAAAACCGTCATTAACTTTCAGATCCATATTCATTCATTAAACCCTTAATTTTGTTATGATGAATTAGCATGAAAAGAAAATAAAAAAAAATGAAAACAACTTAACACCATACACAAAAGAACACCAAATTTACATGGAAAACACAAGAAGGGAAAAACCATAGTGAGGATTAGCTCACAATATAAGTTATATCAACATTGAATATAATAGGTCTCACTACCCAAAGAGGAAAGGCTCATTGCTAGAATAGAAAAGAAGATAGAGAAGCAATGTTATACAAAGAAAAACATCTCAATGCAACAAAGAGCCAGAACAATGACTTCAACACCTTCACAGTCTGATTGAAGAATTGTATCCACCTTCTACCCACTACATCCAATAAACTAACACTTGAAAGCTAGCACTAAACTTCTCAATTTTGCACTCTACAACTCTTCACTTCACATTATTCACATCTCACACATCCATATTCACATCCTCTCAACAACTAAACTCATACTTATGCCATCTTCAACCTTGAAACCTTCTCCAAGGTTGACTATGCACCTCAAACGTGTAAATTCAAATTAGGTTGGTGTCAAAAAAAATTTGTGGTAGATAGAAGCGAATGTGGACCAAATCAAAACTTAATTGGGACCCAAATCAACATCACTCAACCAAAAACTTCCTTACACAAATTTTATCCTTTTCATGTAGTGTAAACACTAGGTTAGTTGTTACCCATGCAAACCCCAAATTTTAAGTACATGCTTCCTCAATCCCAAGGATGACTTGTGAACCACACACCATGCTTGAACATACTTTAAAATATTAAATGAACACCCTAAAATAAAACAAATTCCTTCACAATGACCTCCACATGAATAATGTACACATCCAATACACTTAGACAATACTGCCATACATTGCTACTTGAAAACCCATCTTTCAAAGCACAAAATCTCAAACCCTCTTGACTGAGGTAAACTAACAATACCATCAACACACCTTCAAGATTGCAAGACCCAAAACATAACTATAGAGAAACACGGAGTAGAAACATTTTTCCCAAACACATTTTCAATACACAGTCACACACTAGTGAAGACAACTTCCATTGTACATCAATCTATCCCACCAAATCTTGAGTACAACACCTCTAGAAACATCTCACTAAATTATCCATATTGTATTGGTAGATCTTTAGCCTAGAATAAATGCATATCCAAACTAGAACATAATTTTGTAACCTAGAACACCACCGCAACATATTTTTTCCTCTTTTTATCAAATTTTCTCAAAATCACTTAGACACCAAGCACCAGAGACACATCTTCAACATATTCAACACTTCCACAACCATAGGCAGAAGCTTATCAAGGAACACCAGAGGTTGACACTAGTAGGTTTAATAATGATAACATATACAACTAATCAAAGCATCAACTGCTCATACTCTTACAACTATCTCAATCAACTATAGGCATCAATGACAGTATAGACCTTTTGACATAAATGACATCACCAACTTCTCAACCAACTATTCATAATTGCAACAATCTCCCCATTTGTCATTGATGGAAACACATGATATGAAAAATCATCAAAGACACAACAACTTTGTAACATACCAATTTCCTTTTCTCTTTTCTCCCCCTTTGTAGCTTGTCTTCTTTACTTGTTTCTTTCTCCCTGAATGACTTATCACTTTCTCTCCCCCTTATTACATTATTTTTTACATGTTTCTATCTCCCCCTTTGAAATCAATGGAAAAGTACACAATGTATGCACTATTTATTTTCTTCCTTTGACATTGAACAACCTACTTTCTACTACTCTACAACACCTTTCCTTTGCTTTTTTGAATACTCCCCCATAGGAGAACACACCAAAATGTACCAAATCAACAACCATTCCATAATGACAACACACACTCTTCTTAATACAACAATCAACAATTTCACTACCTACTCCCCTAGAGGTAGCCACCAACATCACTCTAGAATAAAGATTGAATATTGAGATCCACTGGATTGATGCATCTCCTTATGCATCTAGTTCAAAAAAGGAGGGGCAATAATCCCAAATTTCTCCTAGAGATACTCAAAAGTATCCTTAGGAAGAGCCTTCATGAATATATAAGCAATTTGATCCTTTTTAGGTCCATATTATAGTTTCAATTCATTCTCTACAACCTTCTCTCTCAAAAAGTGATATCTGATTCAAATATGTTTTGTCCTTGAATGCATCACTAGATTCTTTGAAATATTGATTTCACTTTTATTGTCACAAAAGATATAAATAGGCTCATCATACACTAATCTAATATCCTTCAATGTTTGCCTCATCCATAACACTTGTGTGCAACAAGATGCTACTGCAATGTACTTAGCCTCTATAGTAGATAAAGAAACTAAATCTTGTTTCTTACTTACCCATGATACCAATCGACATCCAAGAAAGAATGCACCACAACTTGTACTTTTCCTATCATTAACACAAGTAGCCCAATTTGCATCTATATAAGCACTCAAAGTGAAATTAGTATCCTTTAGATACCACAAGCCATGATCTGAAGTGCCCTTTAAGTATCTAAATATCCTCTTCACTTCTAGAACATGTGACTGTTGGAACACAAGAATCTACTAAGAGGGTGGTGAATCAGTAGATATTAAAATTTCACTCTATGTGGATTAAAATATAAGATTTAGAAACATAATCAGATACACAAACACACACATTCACATAACACAAGATTTACGTGGAAAACTTGAGTTGGGAAAAAATATGGTGAGAAATGCTACTAGGAGTTGTCCTAATCCATCCTCACAAGTAAAATATCTACAAAAAATTTTAAGGGCACCAATCCTAAGGAGACACCACTCCCCAAATTTAGGAGCACCTACCTCTAGGAAGCACCAACTCCCTACACTTAGCACCTACCTAGATTTTTTATGGCACCCACAAATCAGATTTATAACACTAGTATTACAATTTGTTCCTAAGAACTCAGTTCAATGTTGCAACTTGATTTGGAACTGCTCAACCCTCTATTGCAGCCTCTACAACACTCATAATCAGCTTTGCACAACATTTCTTGGTTTTGCACCTAAATAAATTAGTGTATTCTTTGTCTGTCTCAAGAGACCACCATACACACTATGTAGCTCTTCCTTCTTTTCTTTAAGTGCATTCTCTGATGTTCTAAATTGTATCATTTACAACGACATACTATAATTTCCTCAAGATCCTCTCACATGTATAGATCATCTGTTAGGGTTTCTACAACACCTTTTCTCATCATTGGGCCACACACAATCAATGTTATGTACAGGTTCAATAAATTTTCTAAGAATAGTAACTTGCAAACCCTTGCAATTTGATATGCATTAAATGCATTCCTGTATTTATCTAATCTAATTTTCATATCAATATTTGTCACTATT